>CAUYRT010090449.1:0-18804 GCA_963574885.1 Lepilemur ruficaudatus | reverse complement strand
GAATTGTGCTGCTATAAACATTCTAGTGCAGATGTCTTTCTTATAGAATGTCTTTTTTTCCTCTGGATGGATATCCAGTAGTGGGATTGCTGAATCAAATGTAGTTCTACTTGTATCTCTTTGAGGTCTCTCCATATTACTTTCCACAGAGGTTGTACTAGTTTGCAGTCCCACCAGCAGTGTGTGAGTGTTCCTATCTCTCCACATCCACGCCAACACTTATTGTTTGGGGACTTTTTGATAAAAGCCATTCTCACAGGAGTTAAATGATATCTCATTATGGTTTTGATTTGCATTTCCCTGATGATTACAGATGTTGAGCATTTTTTCATATGTTTGAATGGCTGACACACTGGTACTCATTTCAAATTATAAGAGACTTTTAATAGATAAGAAATCACTGGCTGAGAATCAGAGTGTGTTTGCCTATAACCTCGTTTTTTCTTTTTAGTGTTTCCACTTCGTTCATTCTGTTAAGTAGCACTTTTTATACCACATTGCAGATACCCATGTACACATCTGTTCCCATTCCAGCTTATGATAACCTCATCATTTGAAGAATGTGGAGGCCTTTGGTTAAAACAATGATAGCATTAGCCTGCTTAAGAGTAATTCAACTACATTTCTTAAAACTATTCTATAAATCAGACAGCCCTTTCTTACAATTAGTCTGAAGTGGGAGGCAATAATTGTATGACATTCAGCCTCAGTATTATGCTGTCCTTGATACCTGGTATGATATACCCTGATGAATCAAACTCCTTTACAATAATGCTCTTTACGTTTTTCAATAATAAAGTCTGTTTGAATTCAGCTCCAAATGGATCTGGTTATAGTGAAGCCTTTGAGAGTATAATTATTATTACTCTTGTTTCTTGTATTGTTGAACCTTTTTCACCTTAGATTTCCTCCAACAATTTTACAAGTGATTTTTAAAATTAACTCCATAATTCCACTGTAGAAAACTGGCACTACATAGCTAGATGGTTGGGTTTTTAGTGAATTGTCGGCTCACACAAATGCGTATTGGAAATAGAACGAGCCCCTGGGCTCTCTGTCACTTGGTTAAACCTCGGGCATTTAGCTGACATCATTCTTTGGCATTTGCCTTTTTTCTCACACTCTTTAACCAACGGGTAATGGAAATACAGTTGTCAGCTTCAAATTAGCCAAATGCAAGGAAACTAACTCCTCATAACATTCTGCCTTCCCCCATTGGAACCCCACCCAACCCCACACAGCCCCAGCACCTTTCTTCTTTAGCTAACAGCAAAATAGCCCAGACAATCTCAATGTCAAACATTTAACTTAGTCTTAGGCCATTTGCAATGACCAATTCCTCATGCTTCACATAAAATTAGAAAAAGACAGTAATTTGCCCAGGCTGGTTTATAATGATGTATGTAATGAAAACATTCCTCCTAGACACCTGCAGCAACTAGACTAGGCTTTGAAGCATGAGATTTGATTTCTCCATTTTAGCATGCAGGCTTACAAATATTGTTATTGAACATAAAATTATCCAGTCTTTTTAAAATACAGCTACACTATGTGATTACTTTCTACTGCCATAAATTTCAGACTGACTCTCCCTCAGTGCAGACTCTTTTTTTCTACTTGGTTTTTTTTAAAGTGTCTGCCATTAATTTCCTTGAGCAATTCTTTAGTGCCATGTCAGTGGAGAGTTTAAGAAGGAGGAATTGGCAGGTTCATTTTACTCTCTGCTTAGCAGGATACTAAACTGTCACCTCTAGGAAGATACTGAGTGTTGCTGCTCTCTAACTTTCTGTAGAACGGTGTATCCTCGTCTCTACTGGGTCAGAGACCCAGAATCAGAAAAAAAAAGTCTGTCGTGATACAGATTTGGTCTCATCACTCATTGGTGCCCTGATATTACTCAGCTTTTCCTGGATTCTTGTACTCTCTTCTCCCAAGTCAAAGAATCAGTCATCCACTCGGGCCACCAACTGTCTGCATGTAACAAAAGTGCCCTTTGCTTGCTGGGAACCAACCCTTGCGTTTGTGCTATGCATCAGTTCAAGCCCTGACTCTTGGCTTTCTTACAGTCCAAAGAAAGATAGTGAGGCCAGTGTACTGCAGAAGGGATTTTGAATTTTCCCAGGTATTAAACTGCATCACCACCAACCAAAACAGAGCACCGCAGGCTATTTTTAAAAGCAGTTGCCTTATCGAGACAATTAGAACAATTTCCTAGTAATTTGAGGCCAAAGATAGGACTTCCCTGGGAATATTTTGAAAATTAGTTTTTAGCATCAATTATTAGTATAAATTTATAATTTATTTTTCCTCTTCACTATTTTAGATTTGGCCTTACGAAATCCTTTGGAACCTCACCATTAAAAAAAAAAATTTAAAGAAAAAAAAACGTCCACTTGGAGCCAACAATCAATCACAATTTCAGAGTGCTTGATTACCAAAAGACCAGGAAAGAATAACCTTTCATCACTCTTCATGTTAGCATGTGTCAAAGCTGACAGCAGTTGCTACCTATGTTACGAGGTGGTTGAAAAGATAGATTTGGTAACAACATTTTTTTTTCCATGTTTTGAACAGGGAAAAATGGCCTTTGCTTTGTGGCTATAGACCTTATTTGATGGACCTTATATTGCTTTCAATGAAAAAGGAGTGGTTAGTAATAATCAATGTAATTTTAAACCCCAGTGTTTTTATTTATGCCAGAGATCAATATCTGTATAAGAGCACTCCTCTCAATCAAAGACACTATGGAGAAACACTGTTCATCAGCTTAACCATATCCATTTCTCAGCACTGATGATTAAATAACTTCAGCATGTATGAATTTGTTTGGGGTGTCCTTAAAGTAGGCTAATTCTGTTCCAGTTGAATGTCCTTGATTATATGGTACTCAGACAGAAGAGGATTATAAACACTAGAAACTATTCAAATGTCTTTGTGTTAATTAAATTGCCAGAAATTTTATCATGAGGCTGTAATGATTCCAAGGCCCTGGCAGGATGTGGCTCCTTTAAAAGGAGCAGCACACTGGACCGGCAGCCTCCCTTGCTGACTGAGCAGGGCTGCAATCAGCCTGTGGGGTGCAGTCCCTGGGAACTTGGCAAAGCAGCCCTTTGGTACTAAGTGGATGTACGAGAGGTTTTGCAAAGAGATTTTTAAAAATACGTGCAGTATATCAGACCTTGAATCTGCTCAAATCAGGACAAGGTTTTCTACCTTTTTAATTTCAAAGTTCAGCACCACTATTAGAACTTGGAAAATATGACTTCTCTTCACCCTCACAGCCTGCTAGAACTCATTTCATGAACGATATTTTAGGAATTTTCTCTTGATTCTTATCATTGTATTTTCTTCTCCACTCTTTGGAACTTGATAGGAAATGTCCCATGCATTCTTCTCTCTCATGTGAACTTTGAAAAGCCCTCTGGGAGAGTATTTTCCCCCTAGCTTGGCTTTGAATGTGGGAACCTTATGATACAATGTGATAATGAACAATGTGAAATTGTTGGTGCAGTGATAGCAACCAGGTCCATTGAAAACTCCTGCATGTTCTGAAAGAGGCTGGATGAGTTGCTATGAAATGTGTCTCCCCGGAGGTTTTATTCTGGAGTGAATTGTCTCCTCCAATAAGTTATCCACAGTAAGAAACGGATTTTTCTCAGTATTGCAAGAAGGCTTTTTTCTTGGACTGCTGAAACTTTTTACACTTGAAATTTGAAGCCAGGTAAACCTTTCACGTTTCTTTTGGAATCTGACACTACCCAGTTTACTAAGAGATTTGCCAAGATTTGATGAACCTTTCTATGAACCTCGGGAAATTTCACGCTAGGGCTGAAACCGGAAACGAGGCACATTTCACGAGGTGTCAGATTTCCTTCTGACCAGCTTGCCTGGCTCTTCCCCCAGGTTGTATTAATTATTTCCTGCCTCAAGATGAGGGGGAAAGATTAACTGGCCTCACACACTACCAAATAAAATATTTCTAAGGAAAAGGATTCTCACTGAATGCATATCTGCATAAGTTGCCTTCACAAGACCATGTCATTTTTATCTGGGCTCATCACTTCCCCAGTAGCTTTGTTACAACACAGATGGTGCTCTGTAAAATGGAAGCACAAATGGAGATTAAAACTATATTTGACTATCTATTATACTAATGATAATAGCAAGACCCCCAACGATAGCTTCAGAGGGAAAAACAAGGAAGGAGTGAAAGAACTTTAGGAGATGTTCTTGGAGTAATAAATTTACCAGTGTATTCATTGACCCAATTGGGTTCTTGATAATGGAAAAAGAAAATCAAAAAGAAACACGCAGTTTTTAAAACTTTACAAATGTAGTACATCTAGGCAAGCCGTCTTGCGTAATTTTCTTTCCTTCTTTTCAAGTGAATGAAGTCTCTAGGTCCCTAAATAAATAATCCTTCTTCCTTAAATGTTTGTGCGAATGAGGCTTTCTCAGCCTTGGCACTGTTGACATTTGGGGCTGGATGATTCTTTGTGGTGGGGGCTCTGTCCTGTGCATTGTAGGATGGTTAGCAGCATCCCCAGTCTCTTTCCATTAGATACCAGAATCACCTCCCCCTCACTCAGTCATGACAATCAAAACACATAACTCCAGACACTGCCAAATGTCCCCTGTAAGGCAAAATTGCTCCCAGTTGAGAACCATTTGTTTAAATATTGTATACCCTATGTCTCCAAATGTCTCCAAATTCTGCAATTTACATGTCAGGGTTTTTTTTCATGAGTTCAGATTACTTTACATATATATATATATATGTGTATATATATATATATATATATATATATATCTCAAGACTACAATTGTTAAACGACTCCAAGGAACATCTAGAAACAATTACAAAACCTATGAATTGGAAGGGACCTTAGGAAAAAGAGAGGATTATAATAACAATAATGGCAGCAGTAGCAACAAAAGAAATTCTAAAGTGTAAACCTATGAATGAGGAAACAAAAAGATATCCTAAAAAATACAAATATCAATGTCTTTTGAAATTTTTGAATTGCCAGCATGTGAAAATTATTGCTGGCTTGTTCGGCAAAATACTAGATAGAGTCATATTGTCCAATATGGTAGTTACTAGACACATGTGATTATTTAAGTTTAAATTTAAAGTAAGTAAAATTAAATAAAATGAAAAACTCAGTTTCTCAAGTCACTAGTGCTTAAAGCCATATGTGGCTTGTGGCTACCCTATTAGATAGTTCAGATAAAGAACATTTCCATCATGAAGTTCAACTGGCCAGTGCCTACAGTGCAGAAGCAATGAGGGGTAGTTACAGTGAGATAAATTTCAACTTAAAATAACAACCAAAAATTTTTTTAAATTAGAGTTTTGCCACAATTATCCTCTCAAAAAAGGTTTGAGTAGACACCAAGAAAGAATTCTTGCTGGGTAGACAGCTGCCCTGGATGAGCAGAATCCTCTAACCCAGATTCAAAAAGGCCTATGTATGAGTTTTTATAATTTTTTATGTAATAAAATTTTTATAATTTCTAAATGCAACTTCATGAAATTGGAAGAAAAATTCATATTTTAAAGTTGAGACATTTCAAATATTACATAACTTCTAGATTAAAACAATATTTACAAAATGAAGACTGCTTATTTAAAATTTTCCTCTGTGGTAAGGCCTGTTCACACCTTATCTGCCTTCCAAAAAAAAAAGTTTATATTATTATGTCAATATTCTCAAGTGAATTCCAGCCACTTATAAAATATGAACCTTGGTCGTATGCCATTTCAGTTCTTATGGTATCCAAATTCACGATTTAGTCCTGTATTATAGGAAATGAAAAACAAGAACTTAGGATGCTCAGAGCATGAGAAAGTCATCAGAGATAAAAATCAAATGCTACACCACTTTGACAGGAAAGATACTGTTCTTAATGTAGCAAAACAACATCCAGTTAAAGGACAAAGGGCTCTGGGAGGCATCTGAAATTCAGATGATAATTTAGGACAAATTATTCTCAAAACAATCCTCAGAAAATAAAATAAAAATACCTCACATATACAGTTGACCCTTGCACAACATGAGTTTGAACAGCATGGGTCCACTTATACACAGATTTTTTTTCAGTAAGTATGTTAGAAAAATTTTTGGAAATTTGTGACAATTTGAAAAACTTCTAGATCAACCGCATAGCCTAGAAATATTGAAGAAATTAACAAAAAGTTAGGTATGTCATGAATGCATAAAATATATGTGGATACTAGTCTATTTTATCATTTATTACCATAAAATATACATAAATCTATTATAAAAAGTTAAAATTTATCAAAACATATGCACACATAGGCTTACAGACCATACATGGCACCATTTGAAGTCAAGAGAAATGGAAACAAATGTAAAGATGCTGTATTAAGTCGTAACTGCGTAACATTAACTGTAGTACATACTGCACTACTGTAATAATTTCACAGGTCCCTCCTGTTGCTAGTGCAGTGAGCTCAGGTGTTGGGAATATCCGCTTAAAACTCCGTGTGATGCTATTCATTTCCACGTGAACAGTTCATGTCTCCAGTAAATTGCAGATCACAATACAAAGCGATCTCTCAGGGTTCTCATGTATTTTTTAATCATGTTTAGTGCAATACTGTAAACCTTGAATCACACCATGGAACCCATAGGAAGTACCGCTAGTGATGCTGGAAATGCTCCCAGGAAGCAGAGAAAAGTCACAACATCAGAAGAAAAAGTTCAATTGCTTGTTTGGGGCTGAAGATGGAGGGCTGCAGCTACAGGTGACCATTATTTCCTACTGATGATTCCTCTCGCAAAAAGATGAAGAAAACTTACAAGATGATAAATACAGTATTGTAAATATGTTTTCTCTTCTTTGATTTTATTAATAACATTGTCTTTTCTCTAGCTTTATAAGAATACAGTATATGGTACTTATAAACATATGTGTTAATTGCTTATGTTATCTGTGATGGTTCTGGTCGACTGTACGCTATTTGCAATTAAGTTTTTGGGAAATCAAAAGTTATACTCTTTGTGTGGGGGTCAGCATCCCTAACTCCTGCACTGTTCGAGGGTCCACTGTACATCTCTTCTTCTCTATGACGCATTTTTTCCCAAAGTATAAAATCAATTCATAAAGTATGCATGCAAACACACACACAAGTGACCAACCCAATTCACTGAATTTCAAAGAATCAACTGGCACTTATTGAGAACTTTATTTTATTTATGATCTTTATTTTACTTTGTACTATTGGTAAGACAAAAATAGGACACAGTTCCTGCCCTCCAGGAAGCTTAATGATTTTGATGCACCACAGTCACACAAATACAATGAAAGAATGATTGTAGGCAATACTAACCCACAAGGGCAATTAGCATTGACACAGTAAACAGATTGTTACAGCTATAGTGGTCCCGCAGTCCCAGCTTCTGGGCTGGGAGTATGATAGGAAAATGATAGTTGAATAATAGAGCAGAGTCCAATTGTGGGTAACCTTAAAAGATAGGCAGAGAATTGTAGAACTGATGTGTTGGGAAACAGGAAGTGTTTACACACTCTTGTTCAATTAAAGTAGCACAGTGAAATAGTGCTTCAGGAATACCACTGGACACAGACTGTAGAATGGACTGGAAGTGGGGGTGGGTGGAGAATCATGCTGGAAGGGGGCCTCGTCGGAAGCCTGTTACAGGGAGCGTGTCATGACGATTAATGGGATTAATCTGTGGTTGATGGTGAAGGCTGAGGAAGAACATTCCAGTAATGAAGAATATTAAACACTGGTATGGATTATAGTCAGGAGCTTGACATATCTATTGGATAAACTCACACATACGCTTCCCTCAAAAGAGAATAGTAGGCTGCCAGTTTCTCAAAGAATCTTTCAGCTCCATGGAGCTCTGATCCTCAGCATAGGAGAATCACAGAGGAATTAGGTTATTTCTTTTCTTGATCTTTGTTCTGCCACTCCTTGCTGAGCCACTATCATGCTGGCCGAGATCACATACTTTCTCTGTGCCTCAGTTTTAGTATCTATAAAATACAAATTGGTTTGTTACCCATCTTGCAGCAAAGCTGCAGAGCTTGTGAAATATTGGACCCTAGGAAATACTGGGCATTTGGGAGAAAAAAAAACTTGTGATAAATAGGAGACAGAGACCACCTAAAATTAGATATACTCATTACCTATGAGAGCTGCATATTTCTTACCCTGCAAACACCCAGACTCCATCATGGACAAATATATTCACACACATGAACTCTGAACAGTATAGAATATTAAAGTCTACAAATCTTCTAAAGTTCCAGAATTACAACCATGAGTTATAAAATGTGAGCACTTTTTTAAAAATCTAGTCATGCTAAGTAATTTTTCTGTGCACTTAATACTCTAGAAAGGAATATGTGAAATGAATATTAAAACATAATAAAGGATATTCATGAGCAGTTGTTAGAAGGTGAAAAGAAGTAAATCATTCTCTTTTAACCAACACCACTGACAGCCAGTTACCATCTCCTGGTCACCAAGCACATCACTCCCAACCTCAGAGAGGACTACTGGGTGGTAGGTGCCAAAAGGCCACACAGGAAGTACTTTATTCATGGTTGGAACAGGCTGATGTCAAAACAGGAAAATTTCTCAGGGAACATCTAGTTTAACCCCTTCAAGTAGGTGAAGAGCCTGATGCTCAGGATGATTAAGTGGCAAGTGCAAGGTCGCAGGGTAACTAGGGTGACAGACAGAACTGGCATCTTTGGCCCAGGGACACACTGCTCACTTTTTGTGGATCGGAATTGGTCTTGGTGTCATATAGAGTAATCATGAATGTGCCATTCCTGAGACAAAATAATGTTATTTCTCCTACTGGGGTTCCAATTTTGCCAGAAGACCCAAACTGAACAGCGGTGGCAAAGGGATGGGGAAGGGAAGTAAACAAAAGACTTGGAATATTGGGATCAAAGGTCTCGTTTGAGGAGGTCTGGGTTATGTCCACTACTTCACCCTCATTACAAATACCCAGGCCTAAAGGCCTACAGGAAGGAAAAGGAGGAGTCACATTATAACTGGTATAAGAGACAAAAATATCTGCTAGATAAAAAATAAGGAAACTTATGGGGAAAGTTTCTCTTTTTGATATATTAGAAAACATGAGGGGTTGCTACCGAGAAATCAGAAGTAAGGATGAAAAAGCGTGAACTGAAGGGAGTGAACTTAACGTCAAGACTTTGGAGAACAGAATGATGTGTCTAAGAGGAGGAGAAAAGCTCTATCATTGGATCCACATATTGGACATGAGGAACTTTCCAAATTGGGTGAATCAGGATCTTCTAAAGAAATAAATTGCTGGTTTCACAGAATGTTAAGAAGGTTTTTCAAGTTCAGGATAGCCTTGAAGAGAGACGAGGTGTGTCCATTGTCTAACAGTGGTTGGCAACTCTCAGAGAAGGAGTTCGGAATTGTTCATGTGTTGACTTGAGAGGACAACAATGCAGGATACAGTGATGTGCAGGACTTGAAGGAGAATTAGTTTATGCTTCCTGAACCCACCAACTTCAATCACATTTGCTTATTCATGTGAACCAAACAGTTAGCGGGGCAAATAATGAAGCAAAGAAAGAAAGAATCTATATCTGGAGATTTTGATTCCACAGAGAGATGGATTAAGAATGCAGAGACACATACTATACAAAAATTTTCTTCAAATTTACTCTCTTAGTTTAATAAAAAGTATTTAGATAATGTGGAATAACAATTTTGCTTCTTTCAGAAGCATATCACCCAGTACATAAAAATAGTCAAAAGGGTGGGTGGGGAAGTGTTATTGGTATAATTATTTATCGACTTGATGGCGTGATCAAAAAAGTATTAACTTGAAGTTTGAAAAAGAGAGATAATTACTCAGGTAAATTGATAAAGATAGGAATAATCAAAAGCAGCAGATGGCATATACAGAAAATATTCATTCAACAGAAAAGTAACAGGAAATAGCACCAGCACAATATTAACATTCTCAGACTATTAAAGTATAGAGAACGCTATAGTAAAGCAAGCTTGAAATTTTTACAAAAGATAGAACCTAAACCTGTGTGTTAATGTGATTTTAAACATAGCAATGAACATTGTGTTTACCAAAAGCACATCTCTCAGAAGTGGGGAGAGTATAGAACAACAGAACAAAACTTAGGCAGGGGCACAAAATTTCATCAGCTATGAGGGTAAACTAGAGGAAAGATCATTTAGGTGAAAATTACAAAGAGAGAGAGAAAGAGAAAGAGAATATCATGGAATGAAAGGACACTTTTGATGTAGGATGACTACTTATCCTTGTTTGTTTAATAATATCATCTTAATCCGTGTTCCAAGTGTAATTGCTAATAGCATATCTTTTACTCTCTAAAGTGTCTGGTTTGAATACAAAGCACGTGGTGCTCCTAGTTGAAGGAAAATGTACAGCAAATTGAGATTACATTTATACATCTATAGTACGCTGATTAAAAAAAGTTTTATGTTAAAACTGGGTATTTCTACATTTTTAAAAGAGACTAACAAACTAGAGTAACCCAGGCTAGTAAAGAGCTGTGAATTATATCATAAAATAATCAATTTAAGAACTAAAACAAGAGAAGACTTAAGTCTGGCATAATAATGTCTTCATTCTCTTAATAAGTGTTTCATGACATAATGGTGATTCAGCTTCATTGTTAATATTGCAGCAGGAAGATCTATGATTAATGGGTAGAATTTATGGAAAGGCAGATTTCAATAAATTGTAAGCAAGTTCTTTCTAGTAGTGAGAGCTGTTGTTAAAAGGAATGAACTACTTTGACAGCTTATGACAGTTCAATTGGAGGCTGGATTTCTGCCAGTCATGGATGTCACACAAGGAAATCTCACTTTCCTGGAAGTCTGGACTCAAGTACTCTCAAGATTTTATGTATCTACGACTTAAGTCTTCAGCAAGTGAATAGTGTGCCTCTTCTTTGAGCTCTCTGTATCTCAGTAAAGGCACATGGCCAATATCCATTTGGAGATATAGATTCATAAATAAATAATATTTATTGTTTATAAATTTATAAGCAAATAATATTTATTAAGCACCCACTTTATACCAGAGTCTTGCACATAGAGTACTAAATTTAATCTTCACCATAATCCCATAGGAAAGTCACTGTTAACCCTTCCTAACAGAGAAGGAAGATGAGGTTCAGAAGGCTTTTGATGTGTCCAAAGTTAGTTTAAAACACAAACAATGGGGATTCTAATAAATATCCTATGAAACCAATTTATTCAAGTTAATTTTTATTTTGTGCTCTTAACACCTCAGTGGTATGCACTTCTGGGAGAAGTGCTGTAATGTTGTACTGTTTCACTTTTTTCTGTATTTTCCTTAAAATCTCTCCAGCATAGCTGTTTTATGCAGAAAATTAAACATCAGATGATACCAAAGGAATGTGCTCTAGAGTGTCTTTCTCTTCCCCGCTGTGTGTGTGATCCCTTTTGGTGATGCAACTCCTTTCTTGCTCTTATGGCTAAAATTAAACCAGTGAGAAGTATTTGCCTCACAGTACATGTTCTCTTAATGAAATGCAACTGGGCAATAGACTAACAAGAGAAAAGTGTTCCTTATCAGGCAGGCAGAGAGATAGTGCCAGTGTTGGCATTTGGGGCAGCAGAGAAAGAGGAGTTTGGGGACAGGGTACAATGGACAGGGAACAGGAACATCAGGTGAGATGAGAGGGAAGTGAGGAGGTAGATGGATAAAGTAAGGGAAGTGTCTGAAAGTCACATTCAAGCTAACAGTAATCTACAGAACAGCAATGATATGGTTAAGAAATCATTTGCCCTGGAATCATTGCAAAATAATAAATAATATCAAACTTCATAGGTGTGCAGCATTTATGCTTTACAGGACATGTTCAATTGCATTACCTCATTGGATTGTCATCAAATTTGCAGAAAATAGACATAATTGTCCTGCTTTACTAAAGAGGCCACTGGGCTCCGGAAATATGAATGACTCACCAATGCCCATAAATCAGGAGCAGGAGTAGATATTGTTTTTCTACTTATTCCTTTTATTCTACAAATATAGTATCTGCTCCTTTGAAGAGCATTGTCTGCCTGATATAAAATTATATGACAAAAAAAGAGTTTTGACTCTTTACAGAAATTCTAAGCCCAAAGTTGTTTATAGAAGGACTTGGATACCATCTCTATTTTTATACCATCCATATTTTATTTGAGTTGATGTTTCTGTTTTGTGTGTATGATTATGCTGAATGGATAATTCCATTTGGTGATTTTAGATTAAACTCTTAAGGACTCTATAATGAAAACAAAATTTTGAAAGGAAGTGGAAGATCACCTTTCAGTCAAGATCTTTCCCCACTCATTACAAGGTGATCTATCTCTAGGCTGCCAAACAAATCTTGACTGGTTTTCATTTTTGCTATTGAACCAGGTCATCTGAAGTATTCCACACCAGGGATCAAAGAAAGTCACACTTTCCTTGTCAAGATCAGCTTTATGGAGCCAACAGGCAGTTGGACTGCTTTTACAACCAAGAAATAATTTGCCTGCCAGACAAATTCGCTGAGTTGAGCCATATGATTTCCAGCAGTGGTTTTTTTTTTTTAAGATTTTCTTTTATCCCTAAAACATATATTAAATATCAGCATAAACAGCAACATACACAGGATAAAACTAATAGTAATTTATTCCTAGTCCTTTGCAAAGGAAAAAGAGAAAATGGAATCACTGGGCTACGTACATTGACTAAGGGACACAGCATAAAGGACTTGGAGAGAGTTCAGTTTCCTTTCAAAATGAGGTGAGTGGAGTCAAATTAGAAGAGTTTTGGTGTATTGTGATTTTTCTGAGTTTATTCTGTTATGTGTTGTGCCTTCTCAAGTTCTTCATATGGGCTCATTTGAGAATAAGCAGAGCTGACTTATGTTGTTAGAACTGGAGAATTGGAAGTGATAATTTGATTTACAAGAGCTTTCAGGGGACACTGGGGATGGGGATAAGAGATGTAGCTTTCTCTTGGCATAATCCTATAATGGCCTTTTCACAGGCACGAATGTGTTACAAGCAAACACAAAAACATTCCTTCTGATATTGTATTGATTCAGAGATTATAAAGGAAACCACAGATTACCCACCAAAATATATTCTCCCCTTCTTCCATAAAATTAGCCCATGGCTGCATTGCTACACTGTTCCTCAGCCCCCCATACAGTTAGCTATGGCCATCAAATCTATCTCTCACAAACGGACTGTTAGGAAAGTGATGTCTACCATTTCGAAGTCTGAATTTTAAACATTTAGTGTGACTTTTCTACCCTCTCTTTCTCCTACCTGGCTGCTGGCTGGTACTCATGATGTGACAGCACCTTGCATTTCACCATGCAAGCATAGGAAATGGCCAGATGATGGTGGAGCTGCCCCTCCAGCCTGAACTGGTCACATTTTACTTGAAAGCAAAATAGACTTCTATCTTCTTTAGACCACTGAATTCGGGGCCATTCTGTCACAGCAACGTATCTTTTACCCTACTTAAAACAGAGGCTGACTAAAAGCTCATCAGCTGTCTGTTAATATTTCCATAAAGGAAAACATACCAGCTTACATAAAGGCAAAGATTCAGAGCAGCAGTAGTGTTTCCAACTTATTGTCAGAATTCAAGTAGAACCTGGTTTTCAAAGTAATTTAGTACAAATAGAGAAGGACTCTGATTCTTTGCAGAATTTGTGTGTCTGTCCTTTCTGTCCACTAGAACTATGTCCATTTTGAAACCTAAATCTCATGGTTTCTGGATTCTCCATCCCTGGGTGTGTAGTGGCCATCTATTCTTAGACTATAGGCTGTATTTTGCCAGATGCTAGAAACAGCATAGCAACCCAGTCTTCAATGAAGACATTAACTAAATTGAAGGTGATGGCATAGAACATTATTTTATAATGAGGTTTCTTTAAAGGAGTATGTGCCAGATATTTTTTAGCAAAAGCAGAGGAATGTCCTGGAGTTAGAAAAGTGCTAAGGTTCTCTTACTTACATGTAAGACCTGACAAATCACTCCTTGTGCTCTAAATTACGTCAGGCAAGTTAATTCAGCAAACAGTTTTCTGTCATCTACTAAATGTGGGACACTGTGCTTGGTGCTATAGGGATACATGGATGAATAAAACACAGGCTACCTCTTAAAGAACATATATATTACAATTTATCCATAGTGGAGCCACATGTCAATCACTGTTTCCCAGCTCTGACATCAAAACCTGACTGACCCCTGTTGCCCTACTCTACTTTCTTGTTCTCCATAACACTTTTTTACCTTTTAATGGATTATATAATTTACTTATCATATTGATTTTATTATTATTATATATTATTTAATTTGCCACCACCACCACTAGAATTTAACCTCCAGAAGAGTAGACATTTTATTTTGTTCACTGACAATCTCAAGAAGCTAAAACACTGCTTGACACACAGTAGACCGTCAATAAATATTTTTGGAATAAATATCACCCCAAAGCATGACAGATTCAAGCACTAGTGTCACATGGTACAGATATAGGATTGATTAGGAGGAAAATTACAAGCAGAGAAGTAGTTAACGTGCAAGCAATCATCTGAACTCTATGACCTTGCAGCTTAAACAAGCCATAAATAGTCTTTATGTCTCATGGCCAACATTCTAGTAGAGAGGGTTCCACACCCCATAAGGCATTTCTGCAGGAATGGAAGCTCCCTGGTTGAAGAAGCCAAGTTAAAAGGTGATATCTGCTACACCTATGACTGGTATCTTGTTTTTTGGTACTTCTAACTCAAACCTGCTGAACCCACTCTTGGCCAAGCTACCAAAAGCAAGGAGGCTATGAGCCTCCAGAAGCATCCCAATCTTCCCCTCATTAATGAACACACAAATACTAAATCAAAAAATGAATTTGGTCTTCCTAATCCACTGACACTTGGGCAATGATTTTTAATCTACTTCAGGGCCTATTTGAGAGAAACAGAAAAAGAGTTAAGAAGTACTAACGGCATCCCGTTTCCGGCCCCAGAGTGAAGATCAGCTGCCATGTCTACCATCATTATCTGGCTGTTTTTGGTGGGAAAAGTCCCATTTCACTGTCAAGATATCAAATGCCCCATACTTGATGCTCATCTTAGAGAACTAGCAACATGTGGACGCTAATGGTGATACTTCTTTTTATTTCATTCAAGAAACTTCAGTGATTTGGCAATATAAGAAGAAAGGTAGCAGAGACTTTATTTGAAGATGTTAGGATATCAGATCAAAGAAAAATGGTGATCTATGTAAGAATAGGATTAAAAGGAATGAATTTCATTTTGATTTCCAGAAATCAAGGAGTAAAATATATACTGAAGACCATTAAGATGTCCAGTGACTTAGGTACTATTATAGTATTGCATATACAGGTAAAAAATTGTTTCCATTCTTTTTACAAACATTGAACCTTAATTTTATCTTTTCCCCCTTTTTCTGGGTTTCCCATTTCAATCCCCAGTATTAAATTTTCTATTTTGGCTGTATCAGGGAGGGCAAAGTGGCTATGTTACAAAAAATGCACGAGGTAGGCCTTTTACTTACAGGAGTAGGCAGATGTAATTTGTATGAGGAAGAAATGTTTTGCTTTTTTCCCCCCAGAAAACAATTCAATGAACCTAATTTGGTGCAAAAAATAAACCTCCTCCCCAAGACATGATCTGGAAGCAGACTGTAAAACAAATAGATAATCCAGTTGGAAAATTAAGTTCCAATTGAGTTAACAGCACAGGAGAGAGACTAAGGGACACGTGAACAATAAGAAGATGTGAGAAGGGGCTGTGGAAAGAGATGTGCACCAGCAACATAATGGAGGTGGAAGCCGATAGGGATATGGCCAATGAAAGCATCCCCCCTATAGGAGATACTCAATATAGTTCTACTACATTGTCTAACATCAAATTTGAAATTAATTTCTGTTTTGTTTTGTTTTGTTTTGTTTGAGATAAATTCTCACTCTTGTCACTCACCTAGAGTGCAATGACATCATCGCAGTCCACAGCAACTCCTGGGCTCAAGCAATCCTCCTGCCTCAGCCTCCTGAGTAACTGGGACTACAGGTGTGCACCACCACACCTGGCTAATTTTTCTATTTTTAGTAGAGATGGGTCTCACTCTTGCTCAAGTTGGTTTTGAACTCCTAAGCTCAAGTGATCCTCCTACCTCAGCCTCCCAAAGTGCTAGGATTATAGGTGCTCAACCAATTTCTGCTTTATTGATTAAATAACCTCACTAACCACAAACTTTTAGTAAAAAAAAAAATATTCTCTATACTAATAGCCTTGTATTTGTGCTAAAATTATTTTCTTCTCTGGGCTACCATTGCCCTCTACTACCTTCAGACTTTCAGAAAAGACTCTTCTATAGTCTATACCTTGGGTTAGTGATACATAAAAGTAATGAAAGAAGAGAAAAGATGAGTGAAGAAAGCAGATGTTGAGAAGGATGAGCAAAGTGTGAAGCAGACTATGGGTCTGAACAGAATATAGAAATTAGTGAGATTTCCCACAGAGGTGTGATCCATCTCGTTAGATATGAAACTGAAGGGTAATCTCTGAGGATTAGAGGACATATGGGTTTTCTGAGTTACATCTGGGCATCTCATCTGGAATGGCTGTGAGCATTGGCGCATATATTCTCACCAACCTTCTGAACCCATCAATACTCAAGATCTGCACCACAAGTGCTCCTTACCATGGTTACCAAACAGTAGCTGAATACACCATGGAGTCCTGTCACACAGCAACCTGGGAGTGCTGGCAGCAACTCCCTCACCAGACTAGTATTGGGATATACTTTCTGGAGTTTTTCCTAGAAACTTAACCAACACCTTAAAAATCCAGTCTTGCCAATGATTCCACGAGCAGTACTTCTTGAATAACTAAGTATAGTGGATTCTGCTGCTTGCAGCAAGAATCTTAACAAATATAACATCTTAACCTAGAACTTTTTGCACTAAATAAATCTCTATTTGGTTAAGGCCTGGTCAGTAGGCATCTGATGGAGGCAGAAGCCCTGGCCATAGGATCACTGTATGGGCAGATGCTTTGGAAACTGTTAGAGATTCACATGCAAAATTTTTTAAACTGTACACCAAAGACACAGAGAGAAGAAGCCTTTCCAGTATGCTAAGATTAGAACAAGTCTTGTCTCAGGCTTATTTTCCTCTACCAAGTTCACCATATTTACACAGTCCACTTTTAAAAACATTAGAAAATATGACCTCCTCTAAGCCATTTGAACTATATACGCTACTTCCTACATTCTCTCAGCCTTCTGCTTTTATTAGTTATAACATTTCTACAATTTTATGGTATAAAATTTTCATATTCAGCTCCATAAGCATAATTCCCACAGTCGTTCAGCATTAGTTTAATGTTCAAATGGATTCACTCCTCACCATTTATCTTGCCTTCGAAATTTCTATTTTGGTTGGCTAAAGACTGTCCTCCGGTAGTTTTTACAAGAATGTTTATGAAATAATACTTTTTGATTTCTTGTTTGTTTGAAAATATTTTTACTTGATTTTTATGATTGCACAGTAGTATAGCTGGACATAAAATATGATGATGTTCCTTTCTATTAAAACTCTGTAACTGTTGCTCCAAAGTTACTAGCATTGGATGTGATTCTGAAGAAGTCTGAATCCAAACTTAAACTGTTTTTCTTCTTTAAACATCAGGTTCTTCTATTTTTTTTTTTTTTTTTTTAATTTTCTTTGCCTGGAGGCTCACAGGAGTGTTTTGCTACGGTTATATCCAATGACTTTTCTCAGGAAAGACTTGTGGCTGATCAATGAGTATCAGGTTTTTTCTGGGACATGTTCTGCTCTCAATTGTTAGAATATCTTCCATTATTTCAGGAAAGTTTTCTTTGAATTTTATGGTGGACAATTTGTCTTTTTAGTGGACATTAGTTTTCTATCTGCTGATGCTTTATAATTTTTCACATTTTTCTACTAATTCTTTGAAACTTTTTTCCTACCTGATTTTGCTCATTTTTATCGAATGTCTACTGTCCTGATTGTGTTCTTAGCTGGATCTATTCTTTTATAGGCCTGCAAAAATACTTTGTCTCCAAGGAGATTTTACTTTTTTCTTCCATTTTTGTTTTGGTGGGGGTTGTAATTGGATATAATTTTTTATACTTACTTTTTGAGCAGATAATATATGAATGGTGTTAAAAATGTAGGCAGCATGAGGTCTCTACTTGAGTCTCAATTCTAGTGCCCTTCCCCTACACACAACAAATGCTCTTCTGTATCTTCTCAGCTAAACAAGCAATAAAAATATTTATTATTTTCCCTTTTTACACAAATGGTGGCACACCCTATATACATATACACTCTCCTGCATTTGATTTTATGTTATAGTTTAAATATATCTTAGAGATATTTCCATATTAATATATAAAGAGTATGTTTCCTTTTGTTCTCTTTCTTTATTTCTTTGTTCTTTTCTTTCCTTTCACAGTTATGTGGCATTCTTTTGTATTATAACTTATTCAGTCTCTTATAGACAGATATTCAAGTTATTTTATTCTTATTATAAAAATGCTGTATTAAATAACTTTGTGGATAAGTTGTTTCACACATGTGCATATATTTGTCAGATAAATTTTTAAAGGTGCAGTAATTGTTGAACTAACGGGTATTCACATTAGTAATTTGTATAAATATTGCCAGGTTGTAATCAGTAAGAATTGTCCTAATTCACACTCCCACCAGTAACAT
>CAUYRT010090447.1:0-30925 GCA_963574885.1 Lepilemur ruficaudatus | reverse complement strand
GTTCCTTGCCACATGGACCTTACCATAGGACTGCTTCAGCACTTGCAATGGACTGAATGTTTATGCCTCCCAAAATTTGTGTGTTGAAATTCCAATACCTAAAGTGATGATTTTAGGAGGTGAGAAATTTTGAAGGTGATTAGATCATGGGGCAGAAACTTCATGAGTGGAATTAGTACTCTTGTAAAAGAGAACTTAAAGAGAACCCTCATCCCTTCTGCCATATGAGGTTACAGGAGAAGACAGCCATCTATCAGAAAGTGGGCCCTCAGGAGACACCAAACCTGCCAGTGCCTTGATCTGGGACTTCCCAGCATTAATAACTGCGAGAAATAAATTTCTGTCATTTACAAGCCATCCAGTCTTTGGCATTTTGTTACAACAGAACAAATACACTAAGACAGCATCCTCATGACACAGCAGCTGGCTTCCCTCTGGTTGAGTAAGCAAAAAAAAAGAGCAAGGCAGAAGAAAGGTACCATATATTAATATTTTATGTGAGGCTCACATACCATCCATCATCTCCACAGTATCTTGTGATTACACAGGCAAGCCCTATTCAGCAAGAGCTGGAATGAAATCCATCCAAATGCATGAATTCCAGGAGGCAAGAATCGCTTGTGGAGCATTAGGGAAGTATCTTGAAGTCTGCCTACCACAGTACTTTTAAAATGTCTATGTTTGGAATTCCTAAGGGAGGAGAATTTTAGCCCTTTTTTTTTAGATTTTCTTAAGATATATCAATCTATTTATTTTATTCCTTCTTGAGCCTGTTTTGGATATATGTTTTACCAGAAACATTTATTTAAACTAGATGTTCAGTATAGTGTGGGTAAGTTTATAGGGGCAGGTTTTAAAGGGAGCAAAGGGGACCCAGCAATAGGTTACTCTGCTAGGTAGTAAGACAGAAGTTCAAATACAAAGAAAAGTGATTGGAAGTAAGAAGTGAGGATAAGAGTATTTATTAGTCCAAGAGAATGAAAAATGACCCAAGCTACTAAACATAGTTCTAAATATTACCGAGACCAGAGGTCGAAAGGATTTGATGCTGAAAATGTATAGCATCACTCTAGGCATTTTCTAATTCTCCCTGACTAGGAGCAGGATTATTTCTGAAGTACAATGAAAAGTTGACACTGCAGATGGAATGATTTAGCAACAGTTGTGAATAGTAGACAGTCTAGGTCAGGGAACCAGACAACTCATATTTTACTTCATTTTTTTTATCATAACATTTCATTTGCTCAATTTCCTAAAGCCAGTTTCTTGAGCCAATTTATCTAGTAGATTTAAAGGCTAACATTGCTTAATCCATAGGAGATAGTGGTGAGATTTGCTTTGCCACCCAGCCTTTTTCAGAAAAAAAAAAAAAAAACGAAAAAGAAAGAAAAGGATTTCATTTATTGATCATACACACATACCTTTGCCACTTCAATTTTCTTATTTTACACTCTGAGTTAAACTCCGGGATTAAAATGGTACAGAATCTCTTCTCTAGCATTGCAAATTAACATTGATACATTTAAAAATACTTCCACGTAGGTCAACTGAAGAATGAATCCCATTTTCATACCCAGAAAAAAGAAATCATTTGGTCCAGATAAAGACTATAATGGTAGCTCTCCCATTCTTCAACAATTATTTATTCAACACCAATTATATGTTAGGTAGTATTCTAAGTGCCTGGACTAGAAAACTAATAAGAATGATAAATATCTCTTCTTGTATCTTACATTTTAGTGAAAGAGATAATAAGACACACAAGTAAAGTAGGCTACATGGTAATCATTACTGAAGGAGGAAAAAATCAATTAAGTGGTTAGGTGTGTAGGGTAATGGTTGAAATTTAGATGAAGGGGACAAGTATAGTCCTTACTGAGAAACTGATATTTGAGTCACTACCTGAAGGACATGATGAGAGGGAAGAGTGTTCCAGGTAGATTACATGACACTCCGGACAGGTATCATTTTAATGCCCAGATTCTGGTGCAGTTGCTGTATAGTGATTCAACAATAAAATATGTTTTGAACGAAGAATGAATCTCCCCACGGAGGAAAGAAACCTCTTAGAATATCTTTAATTTTTAGTGATTTTTATCTATTTTAGCAAATAAATGGTGCCCTCCTCAGAATGAAAACTTCCAGTGGAAATTATTCATAGTAAAGGGGGAAAGGCAGGCATTTATAGACCAGGGAGATAAGCTGGAAAATATTATGATTGGTAACTGATAAAGAAATACAGTTTATAGTTTACCTGAGGGATAAACGATAAAGCTTATCCTTATGTTCTGATGAACTGATCTTATTTCATACATCTCTGCTTTCTAGTCATTTTGTCAAAGCAAATAGCAATTTCTTTTACTGGATTGTTCACATGTATTATTATTTTTTTTTAGAAAGATTTTACCAGGGGCCAACCCTAGGCAACGTTGCCTCATTGTGGATCCGGCAAAGCTTTGCACATTCACCTGGGCCTTTTTTGCTCTGGCTTTCTTACCTATCTTCTCTCCTCCAACTCAGCACACTTTTCTTCTCCAAGCACCATGTATTTTAGGACACATTTGCATAAGTTAGTTTATTTGACATGTATTATCCATGATAGAATGTGCATCCCTTCAGGGAAAACACCGTTTAGTACTCATCTTTAGATCTTTAGTGTGGAACATAGTAACAGGGACCTAAGTGTGGGCTCATACACGGGGTTGTTGAATGAATCTGAGTCTCATAATCCTTTTTATAACTTAAGAATCTGAGCACAAAAAGCTAGGTGGTTTGTCAGGGTTTTCAGGAGCGTCAAGTAATAGGGCTCAAATTAGTACTTGAGTATCTTGACACCAAGAAACAGTGTTAGCTTGACTACTTAAACAAAAAAGGATTGCTGCTTTTTAGAATGAAATTGTCATCAGAGAATTCGGCTTCTATAAAGTTTTTATGAAGCATTACAGGGAAACTTGGGATAGTTTATAATCTGTCATAAGTACAATTAGAAATAGAAGTGAATAAAACTTAAGGGGGCAAAATACACCAATGCCTATTTCAATGAGAGTCACTACATGTAGAGTTAATGGTCTACATGAAATGCAAAAAATCAACCGAAGATAACTTCACTCTTTTTAAAAATGCTATGAACATTCTTATGAGAGTTTATTGTATTGTTAAAGTTTCAATGCTCTCATAAGTGTTTGAGGTAATGCCTTCATTCTTAATTCTGGCAGCAAGTTGTACATAAATATATCCTACCAAAAATATTTTTAATATGAGCAATGAACTTTTCCTCCCCTAATCTTGCATTAACAAATGATCTGGATATGTTGTCTTGAGTTTACCTATTTCACTGATACTATTCTGTAAAGCATACTATTTTCAGATTTATATTCTAGTTTTGTTTCTGACTAACTTTGTGTACTGATACAATCATTTCAATACTATCTGTCAACTATCTTGATGGAAAAAATTAGAATAGGCTCATTTTCCTGAAGAGATAGCAAATGTAAGTAGAAATATGGTTTATAAGATTTAAATATCTAAAAGAGGATTTTGTGCTAATCTCTGGTAAAAGCGCATTTGCACTACCTTTGAAAATCCATATAGCTTATAATATTAGATTCAGAGCAAGCTTGTTCTTTTGTATCTAGAGAATTCAATTTCACTGAGAATTTTTCTGAGGCATTTCTGATATCTTTCTACCTGTACTACCACAAGTCTAAAGTTTGAGAACTTTTCAGTAGACCCCGAAAATTAAGATGACAAATACTGTTTAAATTGAAACTGACAGGACATCTAATTATCATGTGATTAGCCCTTTTGCTCATTAGTAATAATGGTGATAATTGAAATAATAAAGTTAATATCTGGAAAGAATTTTATGATGCACATTTTTTATTTCATGGAACAAAATAGAAAATTCAATATCAATGTCATTATTTCACTCAGTAGTTCAGACTATAGATGCAGATATCCACAATGTCATTGATTCTCCTTGAAATGGCTGGAACTTCAAAAATCATCTCTTTGGAGGATACAGGACCCAGGGCATTATGATGTACACACTCACACAAAAGAGATATATTTATCTATTATAAAGTTAATCATATAGAATGCCAATATCCAATGTCAGGATGCTGCACTACGGTGTGAGTTTAGGCAAATGTCTCTACTTCTGCATTATATTAAAAGTCAGTCATTATCAGTGTTGATACTGTTTCTGGTATAACAAGGGCAAAACAATTTTCTTTTCTGAACAAAGCATCTATATGATTGTGTAAACCAAAAATATACCTAAAATTAACTATATAGAAAGGGAATATATTGTGAGCATGAATTGTGTTAATTGCTAGAGTTTAGCCATACATTTGAACTGGTGCAATGAGCCACCAAAAGTCTATTTCTACAGGAAACTAGAAAGTTTTCTAGAGACATTCATCAATGAAAATCCAAGCCATGCACCCAGTGATGCAATGTGAATTCCTTGGTTATTAGAGGGAAAACATCATAAAGGTTTTTCATGAGAAAGCACCATAGATCAAAATTGAGAGCCATTCACTGAACATTTAATGGGACACTGGAGCACCCACATTACCAGAGTAGACTGAAGTCTTATGCAAAGGACAGGTGAGTAAGGTCAAAATTGAATAGAGTTAGTAAATATCTTCACAAAGCACCATCACTCAGTAAGGTCAACCTACCCATTTCTTTCTCCAGCATTGGAATATCTATTGTCATTTTGGTTGATCACCAAATAAATTAGTTAGTTTAGGCTTAAAGGTCATTTTGCATGAAAAAATCATTTAAAAATGTTAATATGTTAGGAAAGAGACCAAACAATGAGAGGCATGTGAAAATAGATCAAATAAGGATCTATTAATAGCTCTCATTTCATGCTCCCTCCAAGATAAAAATTCACTAAGTGAAATAATGGGTGGGATCATCAGCAGTCAATTTTTAACAAATTAAGAATTTGTTCAACTCTGCTGTTCTTCCATCTAATACAATAATTCTCAACCAGGCATGATTTAGCTCCTCTGGGGACACTTTGCAATATCTGGAGACATTGTGCCATAGTTGAGAAACTGATAAGAAAATGCCATAATATAAGGAAAACATTTTCCATTCTCCTCATCATATATGGTCTCCCCTACAGTCTGACATCTCTGCTAAATAACATATATGTGCTCCACAAACTCATCCTTATTCTCTCGACTTTGTTCTCTGCCTCACCCTTGTAAACCATCCTTTTATTTAACTCTCTTTGAATTGTGCAACTTAAAGATATAATTTGTTTTCTTCCACAACCCTAATTGATACAGACCCTCTTGAATCCAATGCAAAGAGTTTGATGCTTAGGGAGATATATGGGTAGTATGCCATAGAAGCAGGGGTGATAGCTAGCAAAAAAAAAAAAAAAAAAAAGATTCTGAAGTGAAGCACTGGCAATGTCCTTTAGGAGTTAGTACATATAGTAATCACGGTGGTACCCAGTGACCCAATAAGGTCAGGGATCTACAGGTTACTGTTAGAAGCAATGTAGACCAGTCTAAGCAACTCCAATGTGTGGTAAGCATAGCATTTCACAGGAGAAAAAGATAGTTGTATCCATTAAAAGGTCAATGTAATTACACAGGAACAGAACTCAGCAAAGTGACAGCAGAAACTGTTGAGTGCTATGTGGCAACTAACAGAACTGTCTGCAAGCACATTTGCAATAATCTCAAAGCATATTTGAAATAATCTTCAATTTAATTTTCCATTTTTTGATATTTTTATTGATGATTAGAATATTCTACAATAATGCTTCCTGCTCAATTTCCTTATGAATCAAAGATTCAAGGATCATGATTCATGGGTTCATGAATCTGTAATTCATCCATCTGATAAATATTTGTTCAGCAACTTCAATTTGACATGCCAGGCACTGTCCTTGGTAACAATGTCTACCTGAAAGGCTCCTGAAGTTATCATTTTGATATTACTGTGGGATTTGAGTTTTCGAACTACACTATCTTACTGTCCTTCAGGGAGTATATAGTCCAGAACTTACGAGGCTAACCTGAGTTGCCAAAGCTCCAGTTGATCTGCTTTTAAACTCTACAGTATCATGGTAACCTTCTGATATATATAACAAAAAATTTTGCCCCTTATTTTCATTTCTTTCTTTAATCTTTTGTAACATTTATCTTTGCTCAATATGGGGCAATAGAATTAGCTTTATAATTAAAAGTGAAAGTATAATAGCACTGTATTAGATTGTGAGACTCATAAACACACCAAGGAATAAAATTTTCCCCATAGATCAGTGATTTCTAAAGTGATAATCAACAAGTGAACTTGTATACACCATTCAGAGGTGACATGTTACCACTGCTTTAATCATTTAGAATTTTTTAATGTGATATTTAGAATTTCAGTGTTTAGAAACACCATTTTATCTTTACTATATACTTCTAAATGTTGCACATTGGTTAATCACCATATTAATAAAGTTTTAAAGAGCATTTATGTCAGCATAAAGCCAAGTGTCTGGTCTACAAAGGTCTCTGTCACTGAGGAGCTGACAATTTAATAGATGTGAAATACAGGCAAGCAGTTAATTGTTATAAATAAATATAATATTCAAAGTATTACGGATGAAGAGCTTAATGGGAAGAGAAATTAGTATTTACTGAATGTATATTCTGATTGATGAGGACAATGCTAGATGCAGTTAACATATGTCAGTACTCTGATTTTAATGAACATTCATACCAATCACCTGCACACTGATCTAAAATGTTTTGGGCTGAGATTTCTCATTTCTCACATGCTCCCAGATGATGCCAACTCTGTTTCTTTTGTAGTAATACTTTGAACAACAAGGTTCTAAAAACTCATGACCATATTCTATTTTTTACAGTAAGAGAAAGACTAATTTGTCAAAAGTTACATAAGCTTGAACTAATTTTAATTTTTTGTATTCCAGAACACAAGTTTGTTCACTACATCAAGTAACCAGTCTTGAGTAGTTTTGGGGAGGGATAAGGTAAGTAATAAGAGCTTCACAAACTATATAATATAGAATTAGTCAATGATGAAGGAAGATATAGACTTGTCAGGCAGCATATTAAAAATAAACAGGAAATTTATAGTTGATGTGGTTGTACTGGTGTGCAAAGGCTGGAAATGGGTACCAGCAGAAATTAAGCTGGAAAGTTTGATTATAAAATTGGAAGGGATAATTAAGAAAGCCAAGAAATTTGATTTTTTATTGAATTAGAAAATTGAAAGCCATTGAATAATTTTTTAAAACAATCTGATGGATGCATTCTTCTAGGAAGCTCAGTTTGTGTGATTGGGATGGGATGGGTATTAATCACTGGGTCTTAGAAAATAATTTCATCATTTTGTGGCCATAGGAGAAAAGATACCCCGAAAACAGAAATATAAATAATATTTTAGAAATAATAACAGTTTTGAGAGATAAATCATGTAAGAAAGTGAAGTGAAGGTGAAACAGGGGTCAAGAATCTTGGATACATGGTTGGTGGGAATGTAAAGTAGTCCAACCACTGTGGAAAACAACATGAAGTTTCCTTACAAAACTAAAAATAGAACCATAATACAATCCAGCAGTCCCACTGCTGTTTGTATACCCAAAAGAAAGGAAATCAGTACATCAAAGAGATATCTGCACTCCCATGTTTATTATAGCACTTTTCACAATAACCAAAATATGAAATCAACCTCAGTATCCATCAATGAATGAATGGATGAAAAAAAGTGGTATATAGACACAGTGTAATATTACCCAGCCATAAAGAAAAAATAAAATCCTGTCACTTGCAGCAACATGGATGGAACCGGAGGTCATGTTCAATGAAATAAGCCAAACACAGAAAGACAAATATCTCATGTTCTCACTTATAGGCAGGAGCTAAAAAAGTGGATCTCCTGGAGCTAGAGATTAGAATGGTGATTACCAGAGGCTGGGAAGGGAAGGGGGTGGGAATAAAGAGAAGTTGATTATGGGGTACAAAATACAATTAGGTATAGGAATAAGTTCTAGTATTCGATACTATAGTGTGAAAATTACAGTTAACAATTATTTATTGTGTATTTCAAAATATCTAGAAGAGACAATTTGCAATGCTACCAACACAAAGAAAAGATAAATATTTGAGGTAATGGATATCCCAATTACCCTGATTTGATCATTACACATTGTATACAGGTATCAATCAAAATGCCACATGTACCCCTGAAATATGCCAATAAAAAATAAATTAAAAATACACAAACTTTTAAAAAATGCATTTAATACAGGTAACTTCCTGAACATCATAGCTTAGGCTAGCTTAACTTAAATATGCTCAGAACAATTACATTACCTGGGCAAAATCATTTGGCAGCACAGTACAGTATAGAGTATTGGTCGTTTACTCTCATGATTGCATGGCTAACTGGGAGCTTAAGCTTGATATAACTGCCCAGCATGGCCAGAGAATATCATACCACAGATGGCCAGATCAAGAAAAGATTAAAATTCAAAATTCAAAGTACAGTTTCTACTGAATGAGCATTGCTTTCATACCATTGTAAAGTCCAGAAATTGTATGTCAAACCATACTAAATCTGGGGTCATTTGTCTACTAATTTAATCATTATTTCAATGGCCAATCAGGCTTTTCTCACCAAAAATGGCCTAAGACCACTGTGCTTTGCTGTTATTTTTTCCTATTGATGTCAGAATTCTCTTGTAACTGTTGACTCTTAAATTAAAAAGGACTTCTAAAAACCATTAGAAAAAGAATCTTGGGTAAATTTTAGATTTGATTGCCAAATTGTGACATCATTGCCAAGACAGAAGAACCAAGAGAAGGAGCAAAGTTGGAAAGAGCATAATGGAAAGCTTGCAGGCCCAGAAGTCCTTGCAGTAGCTTCTACAGATGAAGCATATAATTTAAGTAATGGTTAAAATTTGCTATGCAAATATCCGTAATCAAATTGGCATCACCTCAAAAGCAGAACGTTATATTGGTTGCTCTCAGGACACACACATATCTTGTTTGCTGAATAGCAGCTGCAGGATGTTGCATTAAACCCTACTTAAAAAGCATAACCACTTCCTCCAAGGCCTTATAATTTCATTTAAACAGAAAACTCATTTCATCAGCCAACTACTCAAAATAAAACTGCAAAGAATTTCTAGAGTAGAAAGAGAAAGGAATCAAGCTTCTAGATGTAGTTGATAGAAATTGCTGGAAGCCTATAGTTTTAGTCTATAGCCTAAAATTATAAGAACAACAATAAAACTATAAAAATGAGAGATAAACACAGAGAATGATCGAGCTGCATCAAGTCTGAGTATCCCCACACTTTTGATAATATTGTCCCCAAGGATGTATTTTTCTTGTTCTATTATAATTCTATAAATAATTATTTTAGAAACAGAATGAGAAAGCGAGTACAGCAACAACCTACTTATTCCAAGATTGTGAGCAGATATATCTTCCCAGGTAAAGTGCAAATGAGAACTAGGACAAAAGTAAAGAGCCCACAAAGCAGTGAAACTGGTTAAAAAACACAGATATTGAAATTTATATATTTTCCTCAGTGGAGCAGTACTCAGGCCCATACTCTGCACTTATTTGCTCATATTGTTATATATCATTCTAATAAGGATGGTGATCTAGTTTTCCAAAAAAGCCTTAGAAGCAATGAGGCATAGTAGAAAGACCTAAATCTTCAGATTCACTTATTAGCTCATGAACATCTCAAAAAAAGGAATCCAGTATATGCTGTGTATTTTTCACTGTAGCTCCTATGTGTATATCCTTGACGTTACTCATACAGACTGAATGTTACCTGTACAACATATAACTTTGCATCTGCACATCACCCCTATGAGCCGCCTTCATCTGCAAAGTCATGAAACTATAACCTGGCAGGGGTATTTGTTTATTAAGTATGAAATGTCTAATTTCCTTAATTACTGTGTGATCATTGATATCTTTGACATTTCACTTTGACGCTTCTTGATTTGTTTTTGTTGTGAAGGTGCATCCTCAATCTTGTAAACACATGTTCCTGTCAGTCCCATTTTCTTCCTGGTCACCCATCTCTCAAAGCTATCAATTTTGTTCATATTCCTGACAATGTAATATTATATTCCGAACAAAGAATAACCGGTTCAGTGCAGAAGAAGCCTCTTATATTGCTCCTTATCTATATTTGTTTGGTGCTGTATCATCACTCAGTTGACTTAAATTGAAATTACAGAAAAAAGCACTATGTCTGCTTGTTTTCTGCTTTCTCAATAACATTTTTCCATTTTTTTAATCAGTATTGTAATTTTCATTGCCAAGATCTTTCACCTCCTTGGTCAATTTTGTTCCTAGGTATTTTATTGTTTTTAGTGGCTATTGTAAATGGGACTGTTTTCTTGATATTTGAGATAGTTTGTTATTGGTGTATAGAAACACTACTAATTTTTATATGTTGATTTTGTATCCTGCAACTTTACTGAATTTGTTTATCCATTCTAAGAGGTTTTCTTGGTGGAGTTTTTAGGTTTTTCTATATGTAATATCATGTCATCTGCAAATAGGGAAAATTTGACTTCCTTCTTTCCAATTTGAATAACCATTATTTCTTTCTCTTGCCTAACTTCTCTAGGTAGGACTTCCAAAACTATGTCGAAAAAGAGTGGTGAGAGCAGGCATCCTTGTCTAGTTCCATATTGTAGAGGAAAACTTTCAATTTATCCCCATTCAGTATGATGTTAGTGATGGGTTTGTCACATATGGCCTATATTATGTTGAGGGACATTCCTTCTATACCTAATTTATTGAGGAGTGTTGAATTTTATCAAATGCTTTTCCTGTGCCCTTTGACATGATTATATATTTTTTTTGTTTTTCATTCTGTTGATGTGATATATCACATTTTTTGGATTTGTGTATGTTGAATCATCCTTGCATCCCTGAGATAAATCCCACTTGCTCATGGTGTATACTCTTTTTGATGTGCTGTTGGACTTGGTTTGCTATTGTTTTGTTAAGTATTTTTGCATCTATGTTCACCAGGGATATTGGCCTGTAGTTTTCTTTTTGTTTTTGTTGTGCCCTGGTCTGGTTTGGGTCGGAGGGTGACGCTGGGCTTGTAAAATGAGTTTGGAATAATTTCTACCTCTTCAATTTTTTTGAATAGTTTGAGAAGAATTAATGTTTGTTTTTATTTAAAAGGTTGGTAGAATTCAGAAGTGAAGCCATGCTGACCTGGCTTTTCTTTGTTGAGAGAATTTATATTACTAATTCAATCCCATTATTCATTATTGGTCACATAATCGGTCTGTTCATTAGTTCTGTTTATTTTTAGTTCAATCTAGGTAGGTTATATTTGTCCAGGAATTCATCCATATGCTCTATATTTTGCAATTTGCTGGCATATAGTTGTTCATAATAGTCTCTAATAATCCTTTGCATTTTTGTATGATCAGTTGTAATGTCTCCTTTTTCAATTCTGATTTTATTTATTTCGGTCTTCCCTTTTTTTTTTTTATAAAAAATGGAAAGACATCCCACATTTATGGATTGGAAGAATTAATATTGTCAAAATGACCATACTACCCCATGCAATCTACACATTTAATGCAACACAATCCCTATCAATGTATCAATGACATTCTTCATAGAAATAGAAAAAAATCCTAAAATTTGTATGAACAAAAGAGTGAAAAGAAAACCTACAGAATGGGAGAAAATATTTGCAAACTATTCATCAGACGAGGAATTAATACCCAGAATATACAAGGAACTCAAACAACTCAACAGCCATAAAACAATCTGATCAACAAGCGTGCAAATAACCTGAATAGACATTTCTCAAAAGAAGACATACAAATGGCCAACATATGAAAAAATGCTCAACCCTGCTAATCAAGGAAACAAAAATCAAAACCACAATGAGATATCATCTCACCTCACTAAGAATGAATAATATTGAAAACGCAAAAAAAAAAAAAATGCTGATGAGAATGAGGAGAAAAGGGAACTCTTATATACTATTGATAGAAATGTAAATTAGTACAGCCATAATGGAAAAAAGTATGGAAGTTTCTCAAAAAAATAAAAATAGAACTATTATGTGATCCAGCAATCCCCCTACTGGATATTTTTCCAAAGGAAAGGAAATTAGCATATCAAAGAGATATCTGCACCCTATCTTTATTGCAGCATCATTCACAATAGCCAAGATATGGAGCCAACCTAAGTGTCCATCAACAGATGAATAAATAAGGAAAATGTGGCGTACATACACAATAAAATATTAATCCATAAAAAATGAAATCCTGTCATTTATGGCAATATGGATGAGCATGGAGGACATTATGTTAATTGAAACAAGTCAGACACAGATAAATACCACATGGTCTCACTCAAGTGTGGGAGCTAAAAAAAAAATTGAGCTCATCAAAGTAGAGACGAGAATAGCAGAGCCTGGGAAGGGTGGTAGAGAATTGGGAATAGGGAGAGGTCATTGAACAGATACAAAATCACAGCTAGATAGGAGACATAAGTACTAGTGCTCTATAGCACTGTAGGATGACTACAGGAAATAATTGGTTTATCATATATTTTCAGATAACTAAAAGGGAGAATTTTGAATGTTCCAAATACAAAGAAATAATAAATGTTTGAGGTGATGGATGTGATAATTACCCTCATTTGACCATTACACCTTTTATTCATGCTTCAAAATATAATATGTATCCCAGAAGTATGTACAATTATGTGTCAATTAAAAACAAAAAGCAAAAAAATAGCTAGCCAAATAAAACAGATTTATTTCTTCTACACCTGTTTAGATTTTCATTTCACAGAAAACAAATAATAATGTAATCTAACATATTAAAAATTATTTTTCCAATTTTGGTCTCATCTTTTGAATTAATTCCTATTATTTGGCATATCTTAAAACGTGTCTGAACCATCAGAACTAAATACTTCTTATAACTTCCATAAATTTTGTAATATCAGCAATTCTCCTTTTTGGATATTTGCTCATTTTATGAATGAATTCTAGTTTGTTAGAAAACCTATCTTTATGGTTATTCAACTTAAATATGTGTTGAGCAAGAAAATACAAGTGTAGAAAAAAAGGAGAAATGATTATCTATTAAGTAGTATGTAACTCAACATTCCATTCTTTCTTTCTTTCCTTCTCTCTCTCTCTCTTTTTAAGAGACACAGTCTTGTTCAGGCTGGAGTGTACTGGCACAATCATAGCTCACTGCAACCTCAAACTCTTAGGCTCAAGCAATCCTCCCACCTCAGCTTCCTGAATAGCTGGGACTATAGGTGCATGCCACCACGAGGTAATTTTTTAAAAAACTTTTTTGTAGAGATAGTGTCTCGTCTCTTGCCTAGATTGATCTCAAACTTTGGCCTCAAACTACCATGGCTCCCCAGTCTCCTAAAGTGCTGAGATTACAGGAGTGAACCATGACACCTGGCCTTATAACTCAATGTTTTCTTTATTACCTTGATAGCAAGGAAGCATAGATCAATTATTTTCCTTTAACTTTGGTACTCTGCTATATTTATTCCTTACTTTCCCTCTTTATTGCCTTTTAGTTGACAACATCTTTTTTTTTTTTCTGGTTTGTGTTTTTTTAAGGGTATGCCTTTTTTTGGTAAATGACTTTAAATTTCTTTCTAAAACAGGTAGAATATAAATAATAAAACACAACTCTTCAGATAAATAATGAACAACAACCAAAAAAAAAGTTTTACTGAAATAGCAGGCACATAGAAGGGATTAAATGCTGTCACAATATGTTTTTATTAGTGTCAATACATTTTTAAATTTTTAAAACCATATTACCTACTAGAGGTACTCAAAATAGCTCATATGTTCTGCTTGGATAAAGAGTATTTTTAAAGCTATGTAAACTTAGGTATACTGTTATTTGTTCCTACTTTTTGGCAGAATAAAATTATATTGGCTTTCTTATTTTTTATGATTAAAGATATGAGAAATATTCTCACATTGACATGTTTTTCTTGGAAAAGTCTTCTATCACAGAAAGATCAAACAGGTCTGCCAACTCACTTGAAAATAATTATTAGCACACAGCATTAAGGCAATGATTCAAAAATATTTTGTACCTAGGAATCCTTTCATTAATTTTCCCCCATAGGCTAGACATTTCTTGACATTGCTAATAATCATAACTTCCTTCTAATCAGCATGAGAAAAAAGCCCAATGTTAATACACAAAGGTGGTATAAAGTGCAGTGAAACTCAGAAAAAATAAGACATTTTTGCCAGCTTGTCTTTTTTTCCTGTACAGTGCCACATTTAGGCTTTGAGATTGTGACACCTCCACCCTCCAACACACACACACTCACACAGACACACCCACACACACTCACTACTTTTTAGACCCTCGACATGCCCTGGCCACATCCCCTTGGCTTGTTGGATTTCAGCGCACCCGTGGTAAAGAATCCCACACATCTTACCATTCTCCCACTTCAGGAGCACCACCCACTGTCTTTCTGCTTATCTGCCTTTCAGCTTTCTCCAAAGTCATAAAAAGCCGTCCAGTCATTCCATTATGCAGTTACAGCCCAGAATGTGGAAGCGACCAATGAGGGATGAGAGTCAGCAGATAGATTCTCAGCCTCCTTATTTTTGATTGGGGTCATTTGGAGACATATTCTATATGATTTTTCAGTGGGTCTCCAGAGAGACTGAATGCCAGTGTTCACAGTGGTCATCAGCTCGTTATCACAATCTTTTTTCCCTTTTTTCTCTCATTTTCTCCACTACTCCCTCACTTTCACTTCCTGGGATCATCTTCCAAATAAATTACACCCAATTCCTTATTTCAGACCCTGATTTCAAAGCAACCCAAATGAAAACAACTGCTTTTGGGTGCTGGAAGGATTTAGGGATTTCTATAAGGGAACTGATATATTCAGACTGCTAGTATTTCTTGAATACAAACCATACGTTACATACTTATGTTATGCTGATTTATTCTCAAGGCAAATCTGGGACATTACCAGGAGCTTCTTTTGCAGGTAGATTAGTGGTGCAGTTAACAATTAGGAAAGCTAACTTTCAAACCCAAGTCTATCAGTTCCAAACTAAAGTTCTTTCTACCATATTGAGTCTCAAATTATATTTTCAGTAATGCATATTTCTACCACAGAAATTTTAATAGCAATTCTTATGAAGGTGGATAAACAATAGAGCTTGTTTTAATACTCTTCAAAGACTAGCAATGTCTAACAACATCTCTAAGGCTACATATCAAAGGAAGAGCCCCCTCCTTTGAGGAAGCTCCCCTGTTGTTTTGGGTATTTGCCCAGATGTTATTGCTTCTGCTCTGGCTTAATTCCAACTCAAATAACTTCAGTAGCCTATATCATTTTCCTTAAAACATTTATTATTCTCCTCTTCACAGCCTAGCATGGCAGAATTAGAATCAGTTAGGCAATCTGAAATAGATTAAGGCATAAAATTTTGTCATGTTGTATTTCAACAATAATGATTTTCATCCTCATTTATACAACAAAAGAAAGCAGAGAAAGATTGAAATTTAATTGTAATTAAGTCTTCAAAGTTATATGTATTGTTACGTTGAAATGGAATTTGATTATAACAATATGTTGCATTCTCAGTTCACAGTATTCGGAGATGAAATAGGGCTAGATGTTACATCCTCAGTCTACAGTATCCAGAAATGAAATACAATGAATGCCTAGAATTTCTGTAAAGAATTTGCAAGTGAATGCATTGCTTTAAATCAGTAGATTGATGAAATGGAATAAATCTGGTCTACAGTTTGGATTAGGTTAAATGTAAAGTGATTAAAAATCACAAATAGAAATGGCCTAGATAAGATAGAGATTTATTCTTCTTCATGCAAAGCCCGGTAAGTATTCCAAGAATGGTAGGGTGATTCCATGACCACCAAGCATACCCCACCACATTCAATGTGACATTTACACTATGGATGTGATCATTACTTCAGTTGTAGCCATAATGCCCCCATTCTAGCTAGCAGGAATAAAGAAGGTCAAAAGTAGGAGATACTCTTTCTCTCAGAGTTGGCTATACTGAAGTTGTACATGACACTTTTGTTGACATGCCACACACCAGATCTTAGTCACCAGACAATCCAGGAAATGTACTCTTCATTCTGGGCATTCATGTACCCAGCTAAAACCAGAAGTTATATTACTAAGGAAAGAGAGAAAGGGAGAGCAAGAGTGAGAAAGAGAGAGAGAGAGAGAAATGGATATTAGGCGGAAACTATCACTTGATACACATAGGTTATAAGATCAGGCAAAATTTAGGCCAATAACTGGCTCTGCAAGTTAAGAATTGAATAACCTTGGTCATTATTTAACTTATTTTAGTCATGATTTACTTTACTTCTAAAAATACGGATTATATGCTTAACCCCACAAATTGTGCAAGGATTAAATAGGATAATGCATACAAAATGTCTTGCATGTGTATAACACATAATTAACACTAAATAGAGAAAGCAGGAAGATAATAAGCATGGACTCGTCACATCAATCTTTCTCTTTATATGTTGCTTGGGTAGTTTGTGTAGTTTCAGTTTTGGGTGGGCAGTGGGTAAATTAGGAGTTTAAGTTTGTTTTTTTTCTTTCAAGAATGTTTTTGCAATATTTGAGGAAGAAAGAAATTAGAAAGTAGAAGATTGCTATTATTAATAGAATGTACAATAAAAGCTCAATCGATTTATCATTTTCACTTAAATAACCACATCAACATTAATATATCTAATGTACTTTAAAACTTAGGAAGTGCTTTTATAAACACTATTTTACCCTTTGCTCCAAAAATATTCATACTATAATAATCCTCAATTTTTGCAAGTAAATCAACTTAGGCCTAGGCAGATTTGCCCTCTTGCCCAAGGCCATACAATATGAATGGTCAATTACACAAGGAGCATAGCAAGTGATGTTCACCTGAGGATACCACTTAATAGTGGGACTATCTCTTTACACTGAACTGCATGTCTTGCCCAGGTCTAGATTCAGGTCATGAGTCCTTTCACCCAATCCCATTTAATTGAATTTAATGGTCTATGTGAGGGCAGGGGTGAAGTATGGAAGTATGTAAAGAGACGAGAAGCCAACTTCATTTTTAGAATAGACTTGCTTCTGAAAAAATGAAATGAATTTAAATCTTCACAGTTCCCAGAGTCATAGTGACAAAATCATTTGACCATATGTCAAAATAAGTCAAATTGATTTCTTCAAAACTATGTTGAAGTTCGACTGAAAACAGTTTGTTTTATTTGGTGTCTGAGAGTACGACAGAAATGATACAATGACATGACTTTTTTCTTAGAGAAAGTACAAATGCTTGCTTTAATAAGACTTCACAATATTCATGAAGACCTGAATATTAAATGAAAAACATTAAAAATAAGTATCCTATACAGTGAATAAAAATTCTGCAAACTTTAATATTATTAAATATATCACCAGCCACGGTGGCTCACACCTGTAATTCTAGCACTCTGGGAGGCCAAGGCAGGAGGATCACTTGAGGTCAGGAGTTTGAGACCAGCCTGAACAATAATGAGACCTTGTGTCTACAAAAAATACTCATAGAAAACTTATCTGGGTATAGTGGCATGCCCCTGCTGTCTCAGCTACTTGGGAGACTGAGGCAGGAGGAGCACTTCAGCCCAGAAGTTTGAGGTTGCAGTGAGCTATGAGGATGCCACTGTACTCTAGCTGGGGCAACAGAGCGAGACTGCATTTTTGTAATTTTGGTGCTTCTATACTCTCCCTAATTATAAAAAGACATCTATTTTTCTTGTGATGAAGGATAAGAGTTGGTAAAGCAGAAATTCAAAAAGAGAAAAGTAAATATTGTAGTAAATAGCTTATGACATCCCAAATAAAACAATACACAGGACAGTGTCAGAGAGAGGGAATTTCCTAAATTCTATACATATCTGTACATGTAAAGAAATTATAACATACTAAGATCATAGGGATTCTTTTATAGTAAAAAGACCTTAGTCATGAGATTGGCTATCCTAACATAGGAGACTACAGTATAGGAGAAACAAAAAGGTGAAGTTCACCTCCTCCACTTCCAAAGAGTAGAAGGGGCAAGAAGACAGACAAAGAAGTCAAGAGTCAAGGTATTTAACACTCTCTCGCCCTTAAAACTCTCTTCACCTTTTTCTGATATCACCACAGTGATATCCTTTTTTGTATAGCATTTATATATATTTTTTTCATACTTTTATGTTATTACCTATAAATCGTGTCTGTTATGAGCAACACAGTAGGAGCCACATTTTTAATCTAGTTTTTAAATGAGTATATATTCAAGTTACTGATAAAGATATTACCGATGGACTTGGACTTTTACCTGCCATCTTACTTTTTGTTTACTCTTTCTCCCATGTTTCCTCTGTTAACCTTTTCCTCTTTCTCTTACGCTTTATTAATTAAATATGTTTATTAATCCATCCTCCCTTCTACCACCTTGTAAGTTATAAAGTCTTCTATTATTTTTTGTATTTGCCCTAGAGATTGCAACATAGATCCCTGCCTTGGTTCTGCTATATTTGAGTACTATTACCACTTCCTTGAGAAAGGAAGAAACTTCAAATACCTTACCTTACTTTACCCTCCTTCTGCCTTTTATGTTACAGTTATTGTCTATTTTATTCTACATGAGTTTATATTTTAAAATAAACTGTAATCGTTGTCTTAGAATCAATGTTCATTTTGATTTACCAACACATTCACACCTTCCATTACTATTTTCTCTTTCCTTTCTGTGCTTCCATTGAGTATCATACCTAATTTGCATGCAGAATTTCTTTTAGGGTAGTTCTGCTATTTATAAATCCTTTCAGTTTTTTATTTTCTAGAAATATTTTTATTCATCTTTCTTTTTTAGTTTACTTTTTTTCTGGTTATTGGTCTCCAGCAGTTTTTTTTTTTTCACCATTTTAAAGATGTCATTGCATTTTCTTATAGCTCCCATGGTTCCTAGTGAGAAAAATCAGATATAAGTGTTATATCCCCTTTGAAGTTAATAGCCCACTTGTAATGTTTCTGAATGCTTAGAATTCTTTCTTTTTTGTTTTGGTTTATATTATTTTTTTATTTTGAGGTTTACTGTGATGTGTCAACTATTTCTTGAATGGTCCCTGGATCTGAAAATATTAGTGTATGACTCATTTTATTCATAGATTTTATATTTTGTGAGATTAACTGTTTAGAGTTTAATTTCATTTCTAAGACCTGATGGCAGCTTATTTTTTTTATAGTCTTATAATAGGATTTACAATGAGCACACCATTTGAGAGACCCTATCCATACATTAAAAAACTCTGCAGCAATGTCAAGCACAGAGGCAATGTGAAGCCACCAATGCAACCGGAATCGGCTACAACAACTATGATCAGCTGGAGGTCCACTCTGTTGCTGTGAAGTCCCTGGCAGAGGCCAACGTCTTTCTAGCCTGGATTGACAAGAATCATCAAGGAACTTCTGCTGCTTGATGACATAGAATCTGCCTAATAATCTAGGGATGAACATTCCCTATGCAGTTTTCTGTGGAAGACAGACTATTTTGAAGGAGAAGGAGATGGGGAAGGCACCCATGTTTATCCAAACTTCCCTGTTGACTTGAAATTATTTCCTCTAGGGCTGGGGAGAATCTGGGTTTGAGCAGATCTCACCCTGCAATTGAAAGTCCCAATGGCTGATATCAGTCTGTCTAATCCTACCCGAAAATATCCAAATAGTCTACTGTAGTAGACTAAATACTGTAGTATTTATAATACACATAATGTATACTAATATACATTAATAATAATACTGTAGTATTGATAATAAACCATGTCTGTTAAAAGATCCTGTAGTCTGTCTTGGAAGGAAAAGATCAGCTCCCCACTAATTTATTGTAAAATTGTTTATCCTATGTCTGTGATGTTAGCTGAGAGATATCCTTACTACATATTGTATTGACTGATTTTTCTGAATAACCTCTGTACTTTAAAAATAATATAAAATAAAATAAAAGCAAGCTTTTAATAAGGAAGCTTCTAACATATATTTTTAAATACTTTGAATTTAGCCTCCTACTACTTTAAAATCCCCTTAAAATATTTCAATTTTTCTCAATTTTAAAAATGGGCAAACCAGCATAGAATTTGATCAGGTAGCCAGCACATTAGATAGACACATGTGCCGTACATTCTGCCCTCTGCTCTAGAATTTGAGTTATATGTTAACTATCTGGTTTCATTTCCACTTACTTCAAACATTTCCTGGAGAATAGAATGAAAGGAAGTACTTTTAACTCATGTTGTTAATAATAAATTACAATTATAGGGAATTTAGATTAATATCATTCTGAAATATGATGCAGGATTGGGCACAATTTAATTCAAATATGGTTGCCTAATGTTTTTAAAATCATCTTACATTTGAATGTGTGATCCATGAATCAAAGAGAATTTCTGACTTGTAAACTAATAATAAATACTTTTCTTGTGTCTTTTATATTTTTGTTTTAGCATATTAACAAATATCATACTCTCACATGAAAAATCCATATTATTTTACACTGGTAGAAAACAGTGCTTTATTTCCCAACGATAAAGTATAACTCTATAAGATGAAATGCCAGCTTCAAGCCAGATATGTACAAGGAACACATTTATTTACAACCAACTTTCCATGTTAATGCATAGATATCCTTTCCAAATGACAAAAAAATAATAACAATAACATTAATGCATTATACTTTCACTGAATGGGAATTAAGATCTTTTCAATAGCTTATGGAATTAGATCATGGAAATTCAGAACACAAACTGCATACAACAAGGTCCCCAAAGTTTTGTGAGTTTTCTATCTAATGGGCAGCACTTACTGAGTGCTTATGCCAAACATTTAACATTCGTTATTTAATTTAATCATTAATACAATCTTAGAAGGTAGGCAATATCTTGACTCACAGACCAAAAATTGGTATGAAATGTTAATTAAATTACTTAGTAAATCACAGAGCCAGGATTTGACCTGGGATTGTCTGACTGTAAGGTTAATGTTATTAATATTTTATTCTATAAGTGTTTTCAGAACATCTAGCCATGAGCTAGGAAATTTGAATGGCGTTAAGTATGCAATACCAAACAATTCTGATATAACCCTTATTCTCAAGGTCTTTCCTTATTCTAGTAAGGAAAGCACTGGGTAGTGGAGAGAAATAAGCAAACAACTTGTATCCTCTGGCTTGAGCAACGCTGTTGATGGCTTGGGGTGAACTACACGCTCAGATTTAGACATGTTGAATTTGAGATGCCCTCTCAATAGCCAAGTGAAATTTTCAAGCAGGAAATGATATATACTGGTCAGAAACTCAGAAGGTAGTTCAAAATGTACAGGTTTTTGACATTTCTTGATTGACAAGAGTATTCGATTAAGAGGAAGCACAGAACGCAAAAAAAGCAGCTGCGCTACTGAACTAAAAAGGCAGCCCTGCCAAATAGACGTAGACCACAATGCAAGCCTAGATGTAGCCACTTTTAGGGAAACCTGAGGGTAAATGCAGATTTCTTAGTTTAGCTGGGTGCAGCAGATTTGGGGGCAGCCATCTGACACGCTCACATAACAGACTTCAAATTGTCATGGCTCAGACTTTACTTACAGACCGCATCACAGTAGCTGTCGACAGCATCTGAGTACCTCCTGACAGCATCACAGCGTGATACCACATTATGAAACAGACAGAAATCGGCCATAAACAGCATTTTCACTTATTTAATCACAGCTGAGTATAGAACAAGAAACAAATTCTTGAACAGTGCACAAATTTCTGAACTGTAAAAAAGATAGATGATCATAAAGGAAGTAAAAACTATCAGTTTTCTTCTAATATAGCCCTGGTTAATGCCTGAGGCTGATTAGATGCAAGTCTTACTTTGTATTAAATTTGGAAGAACAGTCTTTAAAATATAGACATAAACCTAGGGGAAGAAAAGGGTTGCTCATCAGAGCAGAGACTACTAGGACAAGGAGAAAAATGGATGTCAAAATCAACTTCCTTTATTTGCCATTTTGTCCAGTGTTGGATATATTTTTTTAAAAAAATCCTTTCTAATTGGTTTTTTAATATGTAAAATCATTGCAACACAATAGCATAGTGAAAATTTAGGCTAACATAAAGTCATGTTAATATACTACCCTATGGACCCTCTTCTGCATTGCTGGAGACAGTAAAATTACAAGACAGTCAATTATTTTTCAAGAATTATAAACTATTGCTTTAGAATTTTACCAATTGTGTTTAAGCCAGTAAAGGTAATTTTAAAACTTATTATAAGCTTATTTCTCATTATTTTGCACCATCTCTATTCTCTCAAGTTTGAATTTTATTTGAGAACTTTTTCCTCTATACTTATTTATTCATTAGTAAAAAAACGTTTTCCAACCATGCACCAACCTCATTATTTTTGTATTTTCTAGGTTATATTTGAATTTCTATGTGTTTTTAATTGTTTACAAATCAATAAAGAAATTAGCCTACTGCTTTGTTCTAGGAGTCATGAATCCAACTTGGAGTAATTGCAAAATAGTAGAGAGTGCTTTAGAAAGTTAACAGATATAAACTTAATTACTAGATCTTTTTAACTATGTGACCATAGGGAAAATTATTTATTATTCCTAAAAATGTTAATAATATCTACCTTTTAGGTTTAAAATATATATATAATGAGGCAACATGTGGAGAACATTTGAAATGTAGTAGGCAATCAACAATATCAGAAAATTTCCCACTCCCAATTTTAGTTCTATAACAAATAAGGTGGGTGATTTTTTTCTTTTATAGAACATTGGGGTCATTGAGGCATTACAAGTTATACTAGCAAATACACCTATTTTCCCAACACAGAAATTCTATAAATATTATACAATTAATGGTTAATAAAAGCTAATGCTAAAATAAAGTCATCAAATAAAAAAACAAAAAGTCAGAATGAGAAGGCTGGAGTTGATATACAGAACATTTTTTTTGACCAAAGTGCAATAAAATACAAATCAATGGCAAAAATTATGGTACAAAGGTTTATATTTGGAAAAACACATGCACATGTGTACACACACACACACACACACTCTAAGTAATTCAAGTGTCAGAAGAGAAATCATAATGGAAACTTAATAATTAGATCTAAATAACAATAAAATCAATACATATTATAACTTGAGGATGCAAGTAAAATATCTACTTACATGAAATCAATACCCAAATGTTTCAATATTAGAAAAAAATATTTGAAAAATAAAATAAGTTATTCACTTAGAAAGTTAGAAAAATAACAATGAGGAAGACTCCAAAGAAAAAGAAGGTAGAAAACTATAAGGATAATAGGTGAAACTAATAAAACAGAAAACAAACAAACCAAAAAAAAAACACTAGGGAATATTTTTAAAAGTAAAATGAAATATACAAAACTTTAGGAAGAACAATTAAGTAGAAGTAGAGATTCCATAATAAAGGAGAGAGAACATAAATACAAATATAGTTGGTAACTGCTACACGGCAATAGTATTTAAACTGTGATACACTAAGCTCGACATCAGGTAAAATAAATATTTTATATAAAATTTTATTTGCTTCAAGAAAAATTAGAAAATGTGAATTAACTTATAATGATTACAGTATTTAACAGAAGTCCAAAGTCTTCCCACATAAAAATCACCTATCTCACCATCTTATACGTAAATTTTATCAAACCTTTAAGTGACACGTAACCTATTTTTTATTCCAAATGTTGTAGAGAATATAGAGAAGGTGCAAAAAGTGATTTTATGAGCTGAATGATGCCTTGATTTCACAACCAAATGATACAATATAAAACAAATATAGATAAATAATATTTCTGAATGTTTACAACAACAATTTAGAATTATTTTAAAAAATCAGTCATGAGCAAATATAGCTTGCTTCATGAATCTAGGAAAAGTTTTACATTATAACATATATTAATATTTTCAATAAACTGAAAAATTAAAGAAGAAAATGATACTCTCATCGCAATAGATGCAGAAAATCCAAGTACAACCTCTTTTCATGAAAACCATAGGGAATGAAAAAATAACAAGTATGAATAGGATCAAAGAAAGCAAAAGACAGTTTCTGGAGAGCTAAAAATCACATATGGAGAGTATTAAAAACAAAAAGAGTATATAAATATCAATGTAGTACAGATTTCAAAAGTATTAAATAATATTTTCTTCCTTACTTTTTGTGTACAACAGAAAGAAGGCTATATATGTCCATTTGTTTATTTCTTTTAACCCAAACAAACATATAAAGAATAAGAAACTTAGGAATGTGGTCACCTGTAGGGGATGCATGAGTAAAGAGTGGAGGAGTAAGGAATTGGGGGAGACTTCTTTACAAATTATAAATTAAATTGAAAATATGATGCTTCACACACTCTAAAAACTAAGTCAAAAGGATAGAAAAAGAACAAACCCTCATTTAAAAAATGTATATCAGAGACAAGATCAAGATGGCCAACTAGATGCAGGTAGCATGTGCCTCCTCCATGGAGAGGAAGCAGAACTGTAAGCAGATTCTCACATTTCAGACAGATCATTCAGGAGAGGATTCCAGGATTCACCAAGGAAGCAATGGGAAGCACCAAAAGTGGGTAGAGAGAGGGTTCAGGGCAACTTGCCCAGCCAGGGACTAGCTAACAAACAGGAAAAGCTCCTGAATGTGATGAAACAGTGAAAAACAAGCCGCCGGTGTTCCACTCTCTGAGACAAGCTTTTATGATTTTGGCTATAAGAGGACCCCTGACCCATGCAGGTCTCAGGCCTAACATAGAGAGCTGAGCTGCTTGGAGACTGCACAGAAAGGGAACTCACATTGACTCCCACAGGCATCAGAGCCTAAAGCAGCTTGAGCCAGGCATCACGTTGAAAGCCTACTTACCGGGGACCCGTGGGTGCACTTGCAGCAACTGTGCAGCTCCAAATAGGGATAGAAGAGCCCAGGTACCCTCAGCCACCCCAGGGAACGTCTCCATCACCCTGTTGTGGGCTGTAGTTGAGACTGAGACATGAGCAGACAGCATTTTCCACAGTTTCTCATCCATGCTGCCTGCCTAGGAGAGCTCCAGCCTTTTCAGTCCCAGGTCCAAGGCACCATTTTGTGAGTTTGACATTGGGCAGTGCCCTGCCCTCGGTCTGAATTCAGGCTGACCAAGCCCTGCCCAACTGAGGAGAGACAGGGGAGCCCAAGCTCTCCTACCTACTCCTGTGACAATTCCCACTACCCTGCCACAAGCAGCAGTAAGACAGAGACTTGAGCAAACGGCACTCCAACCAGCATTTTGCCCAGGCTGTTTGCCTGAAAGAGGCTTAACCCTCTCTGGTCACAGGCCCAACGTACCATTTTGAGAATTGAAAGCTGGGCAGCCTGGGAAGGGACAGGCTCTTCCCCCAACTAGCAAATGCTATGGACTTAGTCACCTCTGCTTCCAAGTATGAGCTTTTGGTGTGCATGAGCTGGGGGATGGCCAGTTCTAGTCTTAGGGCATGAGTAAACATCCAATAGCACTCTGCTTACCAGGCTCAGGTTCGGCAGGAACGGTGTTGCTTATTGCCCTCTCTTCACGGACAAGCAGTGTTTCTGGAGCTGTCCTGACCCAGGAATCTCAGCCCCTGGGTCTCTACATCACTGTATCCACAGCCATGCTCCCCAGCACTCACTCTGACTGTAGCAGCCTTGGGGGACTAGTGAGTCCGGAGGCAACTGTGGGTCTCCTGGAGCTTGGGCATTTAGGATGCACCACTTCCAGCTAGGAGGAGAGTGCAGCATGCCAGAAGGCCAATTAGGACAAAAGGCACCAGCTTTCCACCATTTGTAGCCTTCTCCTCCTCCATTCCTTCCCCACTCATTGCTACAGAGGTGGCCAAGGCTGTTTCTACTCAGGACTGATGAGGATTCAATAGGGTAAGATTAAGTCAGAGCACCTGGTAATGGCTGCCCCACCTCTGACAGAGTACCTATCATACCCCATACTCCATACTCCGTACTCCGTGGAGCTTGGACCTCACTCATTTCCCTCTATAAAGCCACAACAAGCACTTTCATGTTTCCCAAGGACTAAAGCTACCATTTCCCCTGGGGGAGAACAGGACTAGCAGTTCTTTCTCTGAGCTGCCTGTCTCTTATGTGAGGAGCCTACCCACCGCAGAGACAATTCCCTGACACAACTACACCTCACTGGAGCATTTAAACCATAGCCGTAGCCATGCTAGTAGCCCTGCACACAGTGGGTTGAGCACGATCAAGTGGATTTCATCCTTGAGATGCCAGGATGGTTCACCATATGCAAATCAATAAATGTGATTTACCACATAAACAGAGGCAAAAACAAAAATCATATAATTATCTCAAGAGATGCAGAAAATGCATTTGTTAGCACCAGCGCCCCTTGATGAAATGGGTGATAAAAACCCTTAACAAACTAGACATAGAGGAAGCATACTTCAAAATATTAAAAGCCATACATGACAAACCCAAAGCCAACATCACCTTGAATGGGGAAAAATTGAAAGCATTCCCCCTAAGAGCTGGAATGAGACAAGGATGCCCATTTTCACCATTTCTATTAAATATATTACTGAAGGTCCTAGCCAGAGAAATCAGTCAAGAAAAAGAAATAAAGGGCATCAAATTGGAAAAGAAGAAGTCAAACCATCCCTGTTTGCTGAAGATATGATCTCATACCTAGAAAATGCTGAAGACTCCTCCAAAAGACTCCCAGAATTGACAAATGAGTCCAGTAAAGTCTCAGGCTACAAAACCAATGTACATAAATCAGTAGCATCTATACACTAATAACAACCAAGCTGAGAATCAAATCAAGGGCTCAATTCTTTTAATAATAGCTACAGCAAAATTAAATAACTTAAAATATACTTAACCAAAAAGGATAGAGACCTCTATGAGGAGAACCGCAAAACACTGAGGAAAGAAAGTATAGATGACACAAACAAATGGAACACCATTCCATATTTATGGACTGGAATAATCAATATCGTTAAGATGACCATACTGCCGAATGCAATCTACAGATTCAATGCAATTCCCATCAAAATATCAATGTCATTTTTCACAGAATTAGAAAAAAACACCCCTTAAATTCATACGGAATCAAAAAAGGGCTTAAATTGCTAAAGCAAATCTAACCAAAAAGAACAAACATGGAGGCATCACATTGCCTGACTTCAAATTATACTACAAGGCTACGGTAACAAAAAGAGCATGGTACTGATATGAAAGTATACACAATAGATGAATGGAACAGAACAGAGAACCCAGACATAAATCCAAATACATACAACCAACTGTTCATCGACAAAGCTTACAAAAGCATACACTGGGGAATGGACACCCTATTTGATAAATGGTGCTAGGAAAATTGGATAGCCTCATGCAGAAGAGTAAAACTGGAGTCTTATCTCTCATCATATACAAAAATTAACTCAAGATGTAGAAAAGACTTAAATGTAAGATCTGAAACCATAAAAATTATGTTTGAAAACCTAGGAAAAACTATCCTCAGCATTGCCTAGGCAAATAATTTATGATTAACACTCCAAAGAAATTACAATAAAAATAAACATAAATAAACGGGCCTTAATTAAACTGAAAGCTTCTGCACAGCAAACGATACAATCAACAGAGTAAATAGACAATGTACGGAATGGGAGAAAAGATTTGCAAGCTGTACATTTGACAAAGGACTAATATCCAAAATCTATAAGGAACACAAACTAATCAGCCATAAAAAAATATAAATAACCCTATTTAAAAGTGGAAAAAAGACATGAACAGACATTTTTCAAAAGAAAAGAAACAAATGTCCAATAAACATATGAAAAATGCTCAACATCACTAATCATTAGGAAAACGCAAACTAAAACCACAATGAGATACCACTTTACCCCTGTCAGAATGGCCATTATTAAAAAGTCAAATAACAATAAATGCTGCCATGGACGTGGTGAAGGAGGAATGCTTATACACTGTTCGTGGGAATGTAAATTAGTGCAACTTCTATGGAAAAGAGTATGGACATTTTTCAAAGAAATAAAGGTAGATCTACCATTTGATCCAGCATTTGCACTACTGGAGATCTACCCAAATGAAATGAAGTCATTTTATAAAAAAAAGACACCTGCACCCACATGTTTATTGCAGCACAATTCACAATTGCAAAGATATGGAAACAACCTACGTGCCCACAAGTAGAAGAGTAGATGAAGAAAATGTATTTCTAGATCATGGAATACTACCCAGCCATCAAATAGAGTGAAATAATGTCTTATGCAGCAACTTGGATGGAATTAGAGGCTATTATTCTAAGTGTAATGAGCAAGAAATGAAAAACCAAATACCACATGTTCTCACTTATAAGTGAGAGCTAAGCAGTGGGTATGCATGGTCATACAGAGTAACTTAACGGACATTGGAGACTCAGAAAGGGGAGGGTGGATGGTAGCTGTGGGATGAAAAATTAACTATTGTGTACAATGTATACTGTTCAGGTGATAGGTATACTAAAAGCCTAGGCTTCTCCATTATGCAATTTAGCCACGTAACAAAAAAAAAAAACCCCACTTGTACCCCCTAAATCTGTTTAAATGAAGAAGAAATATTAATAGAAATAAGTTTATCAAATTGATAATCATATAACATAGTGCTCTATACAGTTTAACTGAAATAAATTTTTTAAACAACTTTATTGAAGTATAATTTATATACCATGCAATTAATTCATTTTAAGTGTACACTTAAATGATTATTAGTAAATTTACTAAGTTGTACAGCTATTCACACAAATCAGTTTTAGAAAATTTCCTTCCCCCTATTGAGACCCCCTAATTCCCATCTAAGGACAAAAATAACTTAGTGTTCTTAGACATTAATTAATAGTTCATTGTGGATAGTGGTATTGGTATGGTAAACCTGAAGCTGTTTTATAATTTAGAATTATAAAATTGAGCAAATGAATAAATGTGTTGACATTTTTGGGAGCCTAGATTTTCACTAAGGAAGAAGCAAGTTATCAATAAAAAAATCTAAGATGAGGTAGAAAGCTGTAATAATACTGTGTTTGAATTGGTAATATCAATATAAATTCATTTTATTCCTATATTATATATAAACATATATATATGTTTTTGTATATATATATATGCATTGAAAAGTCTAGAAGCAATAATGTCAAAGTAGCACCATTCTTCACTTAAAAAGTCCTTGGAGAGTAGTTGATTCTAGATTCTAGGTCTGGGACAAGGAAAGTATAATACTAATTTAGTATATAGTTTTGTTTCAGAAAATAAGAAAAATCTTAAAGAGTAGCAGGATTATATCAAAATTAAACAGAACTAAGATGGAAAAGGCTATGACAGTTCATTCTACTAGGGTGTATTTATCATACCCCAGGGCCTGGAAGAAAAAAAGAATGACTAAATAAAGATGAAGAAACTCATCAAACAATGCGAAGTTCTTCCTATAATGAACTCTTCTTTCTTTCTCTGAATAGTTAAATAAGCTTTATTAGTAAAAATACATTCATCATCTTTAACTTTTCTTAATGACTACTGGAGGATGTAAATGTTCACATCACTTTGACAAAGATACTCTGTGGCAGTGTGGCAGTGTTTCTAAACAATGGAGATGTTCCCTGAGCTGGTTCTTTTGTTCAAAACCGAAGCATTCTACATTAAAGGGAGAAACTGTTGAGCTCATTACTCCAAGGTTTGTGCCTCCTAGTATGCTTCATTCTATTTATTATGTTACAAGGATAATGTAATGTCATAAATGTTTATTTAGTGCTTACCAAGTATAAAATACTGGATTATATTCTTTTATGAACATCCTTATGACAAGATATAAACCCGCCCATAATATACTCTGTAATCTAGCAGAAGATAAAAGACACATAAGGAAGCATTGGGGGGCAGGAAAACACAGCAAACAGACCCCTGTGATAGAGTTCAATAAACAATTGTTCATTCATAAGCCATTTTCCATAGGAAAAGGGGATATAAAGCTAGGGTGTTAATAATTCTGAAAAATAAAAATTTTGAAAAACATTTAACTAAAGCAATAAACTATGTTGTATCTTAGTGGGAATTTAACATTTTAAATGTTAATATAATTTAACTAATATAATTTATTATATGTAAATATAATTTACATATATTCTTCCTCTGAAAATATGACTTCAAACAGTATATCCATCAAGGCCCAAGCAGGACGTAGATGGCAGATGTGCATTCAAGCTTGGTATACGAGAGGAGTTTTTAAAGTTTTACTACAAATGTGTGGGTGGTTCAGGAAAACCAGCAGACAGTATCGAGAATATCATTACTATTTCTGCCCCTAAGATTAATTTATTGGCCTTTTTCCGAGTAAAATTTTGTATTTCCAAAACAGAGGACACAAAAATTCCCGTCAACTATTGCATCATCATGAGATCATTACAATTTGGTTAGATTTTTGTCTGCATCAAAAAATATTACCCACCAACAATGCTCTTTATATAAGATAATGCAGGAAATATTGGTGGAGGGAAGAAAAATAATATAAAACAAACATGCTTCAGTACCTGCTTCTGTAGCTGATTATAAAGCCTAAGTTAATCACGACTATATACTTCTCATCTCCATTCCACGTCATGCTTACTCTCTCCCACTGCTTTGTTTGAGCTCTTCATTGACAAGAACAATTTTTCTGACAGAATACTAAAAGCTGTCTCAGTGAATCCCCTGTGTTTTTAGAAATAGTCTTCCTGTGCCTTCAGTGTACACCAGAAACCACA
>CAUYRT010090445.1:0-25548 GCA_963574885.1 Lepilemur ruficaudatus | reverse complement strand
TGTAATAATCAGAAGCTAGAATCAGTTTAGTTGTCCTTTATCTGTCATAAAAAGGAAGGAAACATTAACAAGACCAACAGCTTGAATCAATCTTCAGAGAATTACACTGAGTGGAAAAAGACAATACCAAAAGGTTATAGATTACACAGTTCCATTTATAAAACATATTTGAAATGAAAAATATTGTAGATGAAGGACAGATTAGTGGTTGCCGGGGGCCAGTGATTGGGGCTGAGTGCCAAAAGAATGTGTGTGATTATACAAGAGCAACATGAGGAATTTGATGTTCATATCAAACTTACACATTTGATATAACTAAACACACAGGTGTGTGCATACATTCAAATGGCTACAAGTGTACAAGTAAAAATTATGAAGTCTGTATAAGATGGTGGTTTGTATCAATGTCAATATAGTACCTGGCACTCCATCTATGAGAGATACGTTCCAAGACTCCGTTTGGATGGCTGAACCCGTAGATAGATCCCAAATGCTGTCAATCAGCATACATTTCTATTCATGCCTTCCACCCATAAATTTAATGTCTTTCTCATCTTAACTAAGCATTTATCATGTACTGGGGCCATTGCTTTGCACTCTGAGATACAACAGCAAAACTAACATGCAATTCTTTTTTCTTCTTCACAATCTTTTGGATAGAAGATTCATTCTTATTGTAGATCTTCATAACCTCAACATACATTTTTTTCTTTCCTTATTAAGTAGAGAACTTTCACCTTTTCACTTAAAAGAAACACTTCATGGCTTCTCTTTGGCATATCCGAATTGGCAGCATTACTACTCTTGAGCTTTGGGGCAATTACAAAGTAAAACAATTGCTACCTGAACACAAGTGCTGCGATACCACAATAAACCAGGCAGGGCACATCTGTAGCGTGGACACACTGGACAAAGTTATAGTATAGTTCATGGACTCCTGGGCACATGGAGGAGAACAGAGTGAGATTTCATTATGCTACTCAAAATGGCACACAATTTAAAACTTATGAAATAGTTTATTTTTGGAATTTTTCATTTAATATTTTCAGACCACAACTGACTATGGGTAACTGAAATCCCAGAAAACAAACTTCTGATAAGGATGGTTGGAGGCTATTGTCTTTTGGCTGTAATGTGATATAATAGTATGGCAAAATGGTAACATCAGAGGAAACTAGGTAAATATACATGGACTCTCTCCATTTTAATTCTATCAACTACATTTGAATTTCTAATGATTTAATAAAATTTTTAATTAAGAAACATATATGAGTACAAATAAAAATATATTGGGTATTAGAGAATTTACCACTATTTCTTTACACAGAGATGTTCATGCACACATACGTTAAAAATTCTAGACTGTTTTAATTAGGGCTATATTATTATTTTATGTAATAGAAATATATTTTCTGGTTAAATATAGACAGCAGCTCTTGAATCTCCACTTTATAGAATGGATATGGGAGGAACCCTATTAATTCCTCAAAACTTCCCTTCATTCTTCTACTTCCTAATCTATTTCAGCTGTTATCTTTTGAAGGCAGATAATTTACATTATTTTTGAAGCCATATGACATTTTCCATAATTTATTCATAGGTAAATTTGAAAGGTAGAGTGTAAGGAATAATTTCATCTGTAAGTAATAGAATACCTGACTATGGCTTAAACAAATAAAAGATACTTATCTATTTGTTTGTTTATATAACTAGTGAATGGTGCATATTTTAACAAACTTGGTTTTAACTTAAATGCAATATGGATTTTTAAAAATATTTTAGAATATTAAAAAATTATTAAAAACTGAAGCATTTTTACTATCATAAAGACTAAATATATTTGATATATTCTTACATGGCTCTTCCCTTGGCTTTAAGAGAATGGATATAAATATGTCTTTTTTCCTAAGATTTCTATTATAATTTTACATTTGTAATTTTCAAGTGAGTTCTACTACAACATGCATAGACAAAATTATGTTTTTTTATTACTTGTCCTGCTTAGAATTTATTGTACAATCTGCATTTTGATGCTTTCTAGTACTTTCTTTAATACTAAACTATGTCTTTTAGAATATTACTTATTTCACATTATGTCTTAACTTTGCTCTTTGAGACTGCAATTACATGTATGCTAAATTTTTACCTAAATCTCATATGACTTTCATCTTATTTTATGTATTTTACATTTGGCTTTTCTTTGTGTTCAATGTGAAATTTTTTTTTCTGATCTACTTTTCTCTTTAGTCACTACATTTATTAATTTCTTGTAGGTTTTCTTTCTCTTTGAGTTTACCAAATATTTTCCCTTTGTACTTTTAATTTATTTAATGTATTGATTGTAGCTATTTTTAAGTTTGTGTGTGGTAACTCTAATATCTGTAACTGTGGGTTAATTTTTTGTCTGCTTTTTCCCTTAGTTTAAAGTCAAATTTGTCTTTTTATGTGTCTGAATATTTTTAATATTTTTATTGCTTTGAGTGACAGATACATATATGAAAAATCATAGCTATTACATAAGGGTTTATGTTGTTCTCTTCCTCTGAAGAGAGTTTACTTTTGCTTCAAGATGGTAGCTCTACTGACAGCACTAGAATAATTAGAAGCTGCACTTTTGTCTCTCAGCTGCTGTTTCTGGTTCTTCTTACATCACAGGTATCTGACTTTGGTGTTTTAAATAAAACCCTGCTGCCTTATTTACAGCCTCTCTTCCTTTGTGATCCTCGAACCACAGTTTTTGTCTGGTAGATCACGTAAGTCTATTTAATGTTTCGTTTGACTTCTCAGTCATGAATTTTGAAATTACCAGTTGCCTCATGAGGAAAACAGTGCCAAATGCTGTATTGACTTCCTTGTGCCTCTTTTTTCCCCTTTATCTTTTCCCCTCAAATTCTCTCACTGCCTTGATAATCTATCCTGCCTTCAAACATTTTGTTTGTTTTGTTTTTTTTGATTTTGAACAGGCTGTCTAATTTTCTGTTTTTAGTGGGAACTGTGGTCTGGAATAAACTAGTGTACTGTTATTATGACTGAGAATCACCCAATAAGCATTAGAAGATCCAGATAAATATATTATGAATGTTAAAGAAAAAAAAGAAAAAATCATGCATCCTTGTTAAAGAATAGTAAGGCAGACTTTTTTCAGGGGGACTGTTGTGATAAGTGTAGGGACTATTGCATTGGCAATGAGGTTTTGCATTAGGGGAGAGAGATTGGGTTCAACATCAAATAAAACAAGGAAAAATGGGAATTTGTAGCCAAGGTGTAGGATGGGGGTCAGTGGATGGAAAATTACTAAGAGAAAACATCAGGGGTAGGGAGGGGTAAAGGGGGTTCTGGCTTAAACTGACCTAATAAGAGTCTTACAAAATACAGGCCAGGATAAACAGTAATCACCTGGGAGATGGTGGAGGATAAAAAACCCAATGAGATCATGAGGGTGCTCAGACTTCAAGTGTGGGGGGATTCTGGCTAAAACTGAACAATGCAAAAATGGACACTGAAGTCCAAAAGTTGAGGCCTAGTTGGGAAGAAGATTTAGAAGAGCTTGACTGAAGTTTGGTCAAAGAGAGATTCTCATAGGGGACAAGTTATAGGAACTCTATTCTATTCAGTTGTGCAATTTAATTGATATATTCAGGACAGCACTCTGCCTATGAAATACTAATAAAGTTTCACTACACAGATTTACAACATGAAACAGCCCAGGTAACTTTTTTCTTCCTAAAATATATCTACATTTAATGCATCATGATATGTTACAGTATTTAAAAATACAGAATTACTATTAAGAATAAAACAAAGATCAATATAAAAACTGCATATTGTTTAATTCATCAAATTTAAATGTATGTACAGTAATTATTCCACATAATTAATTAGAATTCTACTATTAAAAATTATTTCATACACACTGTGATGATCAAAATTATAAATAATTCCCTATCATTTCTCACCCCACATTGATGTATAAATTATACCTCATCCTCCTAGGATTTTACTTAAGAAATTAGAATATGTTATATGTGACACAGTTGACCTTAAGAAAGGGAGATTAACTTGGTGGGCCTGACCTAATCACATGAGCCCATTTAAAGTATGAGTTCTTTAAAATCAGAGACTAAAGGCATGATAAAGATTTGGTATGCTGCTGCTGGCTTGAAAATGGGGAGGTTCACATATCAAGGGATGTGAGTCTCTAGGGGTGACAGGCAGCAAGGAAACAGGATCTTCAATCCTACTCCAGAAGAACTGAATTCTGCCAATAGGCTTAATGAACTTGGAAGCAGATTTCCCCCCTCAATTCTGCATAAATAGTCGACCTTAATTTCAGCCTTATAGTACATTGAATCCAGAACCCAAGCACACTCTGTTCAACTTTTCAGTTATAGAACAACTGTAAACTAATAAATTGATGATATTTTAATCCACTAAATTTGCAGTAATTTGTTATACTTCAGTATAAAACTAAACCATATAGAATCACATTTGATGTTCTTGTAAAACCTACAGTAGCAGTATGACAAAGGTTGTTATTACAGACAGTAAGGCAAGATTAAATATCTAGTCTGAAATTGCTCAGAATTCTTAGCTGTTTCTTCTCTATCAATGGCTAAGCCCACATTCCTGGGGCTAAAACTCAGTGATTCAGAGAACAGCTTTTGGCTCTGTCTTCTATTTTTCTGTCTGAATTGATTTCTCCAGTCTGATATGCACAACTGATGATCTAATGAATTGTGCTTTGAGATATTCTTGTTCAGATTGAAACTTCAGTTTGGGATTTGTTTATGTTGTATTTTGGTTTCATTACTCAGCATTATCTATCTCAAAATTTACAGTTTTAAATACTGAAGCCCAGGATGGCTATGTCCAACGTCATAAAATCTAGGTAATTATAGCATTGATATTAAATGATCAATGACCATAGACAGGAAAGTTGTAAAAGCAAAACTAGAGCTAAAGGTTGTGGGTTCAAAATGGGATTCTGTTCCAATACAATGCTTGTAAAAATACAAATATATGAGCATGAACAGATGAAGAATCCAAAAAAGTACATGAAAATTTTATAGGAACACTGAATCAATTCTGAAATCCTTAGGGATTTCATTACTATTTGGGCCAAATGATTTTTTGGAAAACTTTTAAAATAAATTTTTGTAAATATTTCTAAAAAGTGATATATGTGTATGAGTTTAGGATATAAACTTTTAGAATAAACCCAATATAAAGCATTTCTCTACTTACTTTCATATGGCACAGTAATTTTCTCATTTATTTGTTCACAATCCCTAAATTTTTTTTTCTTTCTTTCTTTCTTTTTTTTTTTTGAGAGAGAGTCTTGCTCTGTTGCCTGGGCTAGAGTGCAGTGATGTTAGCTTAGCTCACAGCAACCTCAAACTCCTGGGCTCAAGCAATCAATCCTTCTGCATCAGTCTCCGGAGTAGCTGGGACTACAGGCATGTGCCACCATGCCCCGCTAATTTTTTCTATGTATTTTTAGTTGTGAAGCTAATTTCTTTCTATTTTTAGTAGAGATGGGATCTCACTCTTGCTCAGGCTGGTCTTGAACTCCTGACCTTGAGCAATTCTCCTGCCTCAGCCTCCCAGAGTGCTAAGATTACAGGTTTGAGCCACCACGCTAGGACCTCTAAATATTTTTAATTAATATATTCCATTTTTCCAGCAGTTGAAAAATTACTGTGTATTTTGATAACAACACTTAAGAATACATTGATCTCCTCTTTGTATTAAAATAGACTTACTTAAATAATTTGTGTCTTTAAAATATTAACTCCCACAATACCACTGTGATGTTGGCAGTTGTTACATCTCATAATATTAATGAAACATGACTTTAATTCCTCTTCCCAGCAAGGTAAAAATAAACTTAAAATAACTGCCTTATATAATTCATGTGCAGGATATTGGAAGAACTTAGGTATCTTCATTTTTCTAAGAAACTATTAAGACAGCTGGAATTCATTACTTTTACTCTTCTGCATGGCATGACACTATGCAATCAGCAATAGATTTATACATTTGTAAGTAAATATTGGACACTTCAAAATTATAGTTTAGTAGAAATAATCTCTTTTCATTTGAATAATATGAGTTCCTTTACCATGTAGACTAGCATAACTTGATTTGATATGAAACATATTTTTAAAAACACACCATTTTAACTTCATTGACTATGAGTAAGTGCTCACCATATCTGCCTATTTAACTGATGCTGCGTGGGGAAGGAAATGTAAGTATGCGAACCCTGTGAGGAAGTTCAGAGTTCAGCTTTCTCAATGTATTTTTGAAATGATAAAGGATTGCACATATGCGATAAGTGGATTCCTAATGAAAAATAGTCAGTTACTGTGTAGATGCAAAGATTTTCAAAAGTGTTCATAAATATCATGTACCATTAGAAATTCTCCAAATAAGCATAATAAAATCTACAGTTTCAACTCAATTGTGAATTTCCTAAAAGTGATAGTAAGAAATGATGGGAAAGTTGCACTTCTTTGAGTGCCTAACAATTTACTTATAAGATTTGTTGCAGTATTTCACTCCATATATTAATATTAATATTAACATTAATATTAATATTTCTCCTCTTTCAAGGTAATTTTAACTAAAAGTTGACTTTAGAAGTTTTACTTATTAGTGGCCTTTTCTCAGCAATAATATTGATATTTTTACCATGTAACATTTGAGTGAGTAATATGACAAAACAGAAGGTTTGTCCTAAATTATTGCTGATTGTTTTTCAATTAGTCAAAAGATTACCCATTGGATAGGAGTATAGATTATGAACAGTTAAGAAAATTTTTGCCATTTCTCAAAACAAAATACTTGAACTTAGTACAAAGCAACCATGAGATAATATAATTGGAGGGAAGACAACATAAAGCACCAAACCAATTTCTTGTTATTAGAGAAGCAAGCAATAACTTCCAGTAACACAGGGAGATCCTGGAGGTTAGTGGAGGTGTCTGAAAGGAACTTCAAGAGGGGTAACTGGTGGACCTCATTATTTTCTAGACATTGAGATAATACTAGATTGATTTCCCTGGAGGCACAAGGCATCCCTAAAAAATGGAGTTGAAAGGCAAATGTTTGAATTTGGGCAAAATAGTTATTTACAGAGTAGACATTGTTGTCAGAAATCAGTTTGTGGATTCATTTGAAAAAATGTTCACAGAGATGACAATTTCATGTGATTCATGAAAATGACCTTGGATACTTTCCTTAAACTTTCTGAGCCGGCTTTCTTGTATATATCGTGGAGAAAATGTTAACTATATCAATGTACCAGAAGATAAAAAATGAGATGTATATTTTCAAATGCCTCTGCTATTTAAGTCCAATTTAGACCAGATGTACATGTAATGACTCTACATTATAGTAAACATCAAACGTGTAGTTAAATGGTAGTTAATCTAGCCATTCAGAAAATGAACAAATCACTTTTAGAAACTCAAGTTGCACATACAAGCACATATACACAAATGTATACACATATATTCATGTATTTAACCTTTGTTTTGATGTTATGAATTCAGCACAAAAATGAGATATTTCTTTGTGTCTGAAGCTACCATTTCTTCTGCCTTTTATGCCATACCTCTTAGTACATGTATGCCCTGGAATTAATCAGGCAAGGGTTTAACAAAAGTAAAATATTGACGTAAAATATTGTACTATAAATAATTTAGTTGGATGCATCTATTTATTATTTTCTTTTAATTTTGTTGTTTAGAAATTTTTATTTGCCACTCAGGTAAACTCCTCAGATAACCTTAACCCAAAAGGAAATTTATTTTCATGTGTATCCTTTTAAAATCTAGAATAATATCTGCATTAATGAGAGATATAAATACTCTAACAAAGTTGTAGATTTCTGACATTCCATATTAGGATAATTATTCCTCTAAAAATAAAATTTATTTATATATTTATTATTTTTTGTTTGTTTGCCTATTTGTTTATTTCGGTCTCAGGTGAGCTAAGGAACATAGTTTCAGGCATCCCAAGCTTTCAGCATTCTCATAACTTGTGATTTTAGAAAATGCCCCAGTGTTCTTATGTCAAATTATGGAAAACACTAAGACATTGTTTTGTTTTATATGGCCATCCCCGAACCAATACTTTTGTGATTATATTTGTTGTCCCACAGGGTCACATGATAATTGCTATAGCCATTGGGATGTGTGGATGCACCTGATAAATAACACTTCTGACTACATGGATTGGGAAAGAGGTTATTTCCCAAATATGAGGCAAGAAGGTTTTTACCATGGTGAAATTAAAATTCATACTAGGTAACAAAAACATCAATGTCTGTCTTTATATACTTCTTGGCTATGAAGTATATACAATCACCATTTTCCAATATGTATAATTTGGAAAAAACAAAAACAAAAAAACTACCACATACAACTAGTCAAAATATTTAAAACTAGTATGGCATTGGCACTGACGACCAGAAAGAATGCCATCCATAAACAGTAGTATGGCTAAAAGGCATATTAACTAAATGCCAATTAGACAAATAAATCTCAAGAAATTTCTTTTCTTGCTGAAAAGATAACAAACTAGAGTCTTGTCAAGCCTTGGTATCCTGGTCCAAGTCAGAGTGTATCTATTAGCCTTGGTTAATTTCAGCAACCCAGGGATACAGGACAATTTCATGCACTGCCAAAATGACCACCATACAGTGCTTGAGCACAAAATTAGATATTACAGTAGAACTTCCTATTTGGAAAATTACAAGTTCATTATTTACATAGGAGATTTTATCCCAAAATAACATATCATAATGTACAGAGATGGCAAGTACAGCTTGATGTTGCAGTTAATTGATTTCCTTGATCAGATGAGTTGACTGCTCAGAGTTTTGTTCTCAGAAAGAATCTCTTGGTCATTCTATCCAATTGGCATGCACACTTGATAGCTCCCATTTGCCCCTTCTGATCCATTCCAAATTTGTCACTCTGCTTCCTGCCGTACTAAATTCAAAGTTACTGGATTATCTCTTGCAGTGCCAATACAACTGTTGTGGGTTAAATTGTATCCATCAAAAAGATACTTTGAAGTCCTAATCCTGAGTATCTATAAATGTGACCTTATTTTGAAATAGTGTTCTCATAGATGTAATCAGGTTAAGATGAGTTCATACCCAAATTAGAGTGGGCTGTAAATTAAATGACTATTGTCCTTATAAGGAGAGAGAAATTTGGAGACACACAGAGATATAGAGGGGATGCAGGGGAAAATGTTCTGTGATGAAGGAGGCAGAGATGAGAGTGAGAAGCTCTAAGTCAAGGAATATGCTGGTTTTTCAACAACAGTTAGAAGCTAGAAGAGATTCATGGGAAAGATTCTCCAATACAGTATGGAGAAGGAACCAACTCTGCAGATACCTTGATTTTGGACATTTAGCCTTTAGAACTATAAGAGAATAAATTTATTGTTCTATGCCATCGAGTTGTGATAATTTCTTATGGTGGTCCTGGGACACTAATATAGCATCAAACTTTCAGAAACAATCCTTGGATTTCTTCCACTGAGTAGGAGGCAAAGTGCCTTTGAGGAAGAACCCAGCATTGAGGGTACATATAAATCCTGACACAATTTTTCAAAACCTTCACCAGAGAGATTTGCAGCCATTTACCAAGTGACTGTACACTAGGAAATAATAGTTTAAATTATCAATAACACAAATTGAGGATACAATATACTTTCTCTGAGCTTTTGCTGATCTTCAGAAATCCAAAATGCCATAGTGGTCTACTAGTCAGAGTAGTCGTAGTTAAAATCTTAACACAAGTCCTTCTAACAGTGGGTCCAATGTGACTGTCGACCAATCCTATAGTTGTTTCCTCCATCTAAAAAGAAGTAGTCAGTATAGATATAATTAGCAACTGGAAGAATCACCGCACTGGTGCCTAACTTATGGAGTGATATTACAGACAGGAGAAAGGCAGAAATTGTTAGTTAGCAGCTCTGGAAACTGCCCACAGCCTACAAAGAGAGTGAGCCATAGTGGTATTGCATCCTGGGTTGAACTGTAGAGACTACTGTTACCATCAAAGACTTGAAAAATGCAGAGCTGACATACACTACTTTATGTCCATTTAAATCTTTTAATCAGTGCCAAATCCAGATGAATTATAAAGAATCACCATAATACCATTCTTGGGTGGTAATGCTAATCATAGCTACTGTCTTAGATATGGTGTCTATCAAAAGAATGCAAACCTTGGCATCTATTATGCATATTTTTTTTGTTTCCATCAATGAGGAAAGAATAATAATTTATGATAGGTTAAAATTGGGTTTGGTATCCTGCCACAGGGCTATGCCATTTTTTTTTCTTTTGGCATAGTACAGTTAGAAAAGGGAATTGATTAGTTAAGATGCCTGGATTCAAAGTGTCTATGAGGTGTCCTTTTTAGGTAAGGGCCTCCTTGCGCCACCTATAATGAAAAAACTGCAAAAATTCTTGGATTTTGGAGGAAATATATATTATATTTGGCTATGCTCCCTAACTCATTTATCAGGTAACCCAAAAGCTGCCAATTTTGAGCGGGTCTTGGAGTGAAAGTGCTCTCTACATCGGGTTCAAGCTGTGGTGCAAGCTGTCCTTCTTTGTGATCCATCACATCAAATGATATTAGAAGTGTCTGTAGCACTGATAAATTCTGAATGGAGTCTCTGGTTAGCGGTGTTTGGAGAATCACAGCACAGATCAATAAGGTTTTGGAGGAATGCCTGATTTTAGCTTGATAATGAATGCTGGTAGAAAGGAGCTAAACTCATTTGACCAGGAGACACCTAGTAACAGTGAATTTCTAATCACTCCTCATAAATATGATGTAGAGCACACTAAACTGTGATACTGTATGTGCACAGAAGCACTTAAATTTAAATTCAAATATATTAATATATAGTCAACATTCTACCTTAAACATGACTTTGCTAATATAGTACCTGAGAGTGCAAGTAATTCATATAAACAGGTGGTTCAGACCCCCCTGATACCTGCTCTAATTACTTGTCACCTCTTTCTCTCAATCCATATGTATGGTCTCTTGGGAAGCTGCTTATGGCCCGTCCTTGTTTACAGATAGATCTTCTTTATATTGCAAGTCCAGCTGAATATGTATGGCTGCTGCACTGCAATGTGATTTAGATTGCCCCGAATGACTTTAGTGACGGGAAATCCTTCCAATAAGCAGATATTTGATTAAAATATCTTGTCTACTTTGTGCAAAAGTAGAGATGACTCAAGAATGTATATACCTAGGTATGGATTCTGGATAGTGACTAATAAGTTGTCCAGCTCAACCAAGAGTCAGAAAAAAAAGATAAAATGGGAAAATTAATGTGGAAAAAGATCTTAGGAAATAAGTAGCCTGTTGATACTCTCTGAATGGGCACGTTATGTAATGTTATTTACATCCAATGAATATGCCTTTCAGGGGCAACTATAGTGAAACATCATGAGTACTAATATGTAGACTCCTTTCTAATCTTTATCTCCATAATACTTTGCTTAGTATAAAACCAGCAAATATTAGAGGCCAATGCTGTATCTCTGATATGACCTACTTACAGTGGAGTGGCCACCTGTCTACCTTGTGCTAAATAGATTAAAATCCTTTCTATCTTGGAGTGAATAGTGATTTTTTCTCATAATAATAGATGCATATTCTGGGTATAGTCATATCCTGACTATAGCACTTGAACCAGTATTACTAGTTATGGACTTGCAACAAACTTTACTGCAATGTCGTCCCACTCAATATTGTTTCTACTCAGGACATAACACTTGACAGCTTACAAAGTGCAGAACTTACACTTCTGACCAAGATTGGACAACAAAGACCAGATTTATCCTCCACCCTGAAACACATAAACAAAAAAATAGACAATATATGAAAGAGCAGATTAGTGATTGCCTAAGGGTGGTGATTGGGCATATTTACTATCTTGATTGTGGTGATAGTTTCATGGATGTTGGCATAAATAAAACTTACCAAAATGTGCAGCTTAAACATGAAGCTAATTGTATACCAATCATAGCTCAACAAAGCTATTTTTAAAACCATGGGCTTTTGCCCATTGAATTTACTAATCTTAATGTGTTCCCAATCAACCAGAAGCAGTGACTTGGTAAGAAAAATGGAATGTCCTATTGAAGGCTAAATTGTGGTACCAGCTGGAAGGTAAAACCCTGCAAATGAAACAATCTATATCACATGTTATATATTTTAAACTAGTGTCCAATATATGATTTCCTGTCTCCCAAAGACAGAAAGCATAGCCCTGAGGACCACTGAGGAGAACTGAGAAAAGCCTCTCTCGCTATGACTATGACTTTAATATTAAATACCACAATGAACATGTTTACCTCCTGTCTTTAGGAGGGATTAGAAAATCAAGTTACCGAGGGATGAATGCGTCCACGAGGAAGACACAGGTTCACATGAAATGGAATTGAGACTGGCCTCTAGCCACTTAGCTAAGAGGGTAATGGAGTTTAATAAGAAGGGGAGATTTGGTTCTTGCCACATAACAGGGACAAGGAGGACTGTCTTTGGAATTCAGGTGATTCAATTAGATGCCTCTTAGTGCTCCCTTATACCGTATTGTTGATCAATGGAAAACCATATCAACAAGTTAATGGCAAGATCACAAATGATTCACATCCTGTAGGAATAAAAATTCATGTTAACTCTCCAAGAGCTCATTCCAGCTGGGTTGCTGGCAGAAAGCTTAAAGAAAATATGGGATAGATGTCTATAGAATGCAGCTATAATTTCCAATTCAGGGTTTAATATCAGCTACAGAGATGATTAACAGCTATGATTTATATTTAATGACTGATTCTTTTCTAACCTTCTCTCTCATGACCCTTATGTCTTACATGAAAATACCTTATGTAAAAATATTTGGGGGTGGCTAATATTTAAGATTTCTAGAGGAATTGATATCACTTGATAAGGATACAGTTAGTAATGGGACCTCACTTATCACTTGTGTTGAAATCATGAAATCTCATTTTATGCTTGTGGGTTTTCTACTCACAATGTGAAGATATTCTCTTTGAACTATTTATATACAAGGCTATAGGATACCATAAACATATATATAAATTAGCTTTCTAAATCTATTTTTAATCATAAGATATATATATGTATGATGAAATTTTTAGCATTATCAGTCAAGTCAATTGAAACTAATAGTCATATAAATGATGGATCTGTGTTTGAATTTTTGATTGATTTATGTAGTTATCTATATAACAATCACTGTGCATATATCTGCATATATTTTTATCCAACTGTTCATTGAAATTATCCTAATTGAATCACTAATGATAACAAAAATAAGTACTTTAATGTGTGTATTTTATATTGTTTTTTGAACAGCCATTTTGGCATGTGTAGAACCAATTATAAGTGAAATGCATACAAAAGATTTCCTGTATTTTGGGAAGGAATTTTTCATGCCAAAATTTGTTTAAAATTTTTAGCAGGCATATATTTAAAATGTTAAATTGATTATGCAAATATACATTCAGTAATTTCTGTCATGTAATGCTTTTATTAACCCCCTTTTCCCTTTTGAGATATATTGACAGCTACTGCTTTACTTCTATTGCAAATCTTAGCATGCATTCATCCCCTAAAGACTGCAGGTTGCTTAGCAAAGCTTTGTGCTGTCAGTCCTTTATCATAGAATAAGTGATCATGTCTGTCTTTACATGCAAACAGCAGAAAGACTAATCCTGCCTTGGTGTATCAAAGCATTCCAATTCTGTTTCTAAATGATAAGTGGCCTTGAACAAAGAAAGGTATCTAAACCTTCTTACACATTCTGCATAAATAAAAAATGTCATTTAATTGGAACTATCTGCATGAAAATGGGACCCTTGTCGAAGAGATTAAGGTGTGATTTATCATATTGGTGACAGTCAGTAGATTATTGCCAAACCTGACCCACCATGTCGACTGCCTTTTTATATTCATATTTTTCTTTTTTCTTCAAAATCAAATAAGACAATCCACACTGATACTACTAAAGAGTACCCATGAAACATTAAGATTTGAGCACAATTATAAAAATTTTAAATGTCTGTTTCATAATTTTTCTACAATGCTTATGAACTTTTATCAGCAATCAGCACCTCAATATTTGCTAATATAATTGTGTATATATATATTTAAATTTCTATTGGAGAAATTCATTGAAACTCAGTATTTTTATCTTGATTTAGAATGTGACCTTGTTCCTGAGGGAAAATACAAATGAATCTCAAAACTATAGCCTTCTAGTATTTGACATTTCGGAAAGCTGCCCAAAAGCCCCAGCTGTCAGGAATTGTGATTTGGACTTGCTTTGAGTCGCTAAGGTCAACAAATACACCTGAAAAGGATTATAAATGGTCACCCCATTCCTTGTTATCACTTTGTTTGATGAACACTTTATTATCTTAGAAATCGTATGAGGACTTCATTCAGCAAGTGTTGCCCTGCATTGGATTTGACATATTAGATTCTCAAACAAAAATTCTCAGCAGGCATAAGGGATATCATATTGATAATAAATAGAGAAAATCCTTTAGAAATAAAGTAAATGGGAAAATATTTAAAAAATACTTTTGCTTATCTTGCCCCATTAAAAGAAAAATAGCTACAACATGGAAAGAGAATTAACTGTAAAAGAGAATTAGCTACAACACTAAAATCCTTTTTAAAATAGAGAATAACTACAACAGGTAATATAACATAAAATATGCTATAAATTAACTTGAACATCTCTTTTCCAATATTGGTAATACCATCATATGGAGTTCACCATCCAAGTAATTTTAATCTCAAATATGTAAGTAGTATATGCATATATATTCAGAAATGTGAATGTTTTTTAGTTAAGTACTATAAACTATGATACAGAATTTCTTGTCACATTTTTAAGAAGAAAATGAAAGTCAAATTCATTCTGTTGTTTTAATGAAAAATTCATGCTTTCACTTTTGTCAACTTAATATTAAAGATTTAGAATTTTTTGAAAAGTCACACAACCAATGTAATATGAAGATTCTTAACTGTTGGAGCTAATGATGAAGTCAATTTCAGTGCGGTGTTCATTTAAGGCACAAGGATTATATGCAAATCATTTATATGAGGATGTCCATTGCTGGCTGTCCCAAAATTAGAAAATGAAAAACAATCCGTTTCTCATGATGTTCTTAGGGTCTCATTGAAAAAATGAATAAAACATGAAATGCATCTATCAATTGGGTGAAAGACTAAGACAACATTTATCTTAGTTTATATGTCATAATTTAGAGAGGATCTGGCCCCATATATTTTTTCTGCCTTGAACTCCATACTGTACATAAAGACTTTGTTAAAACTATTTCTTATATATAGCTTCCATTTTCAAATTCTTTCAAATTAACATTACATTTAAATGCATTTTATGTTAAACGAGGATTAACAAGTTTGTGACTTTGGTTTGCTAGATATATTTTTACTTAAATGACATAAACATCCATTGATGGATAAACTTTCCATCAATCTCATATTTTCCCAACAACATAAAAATCCCATTGAATAAAAGGTGTTTTGGCTCTCATTTAAAATCCAGTGATGAAATAAAGAGAACAGTATGTATTTTCTCATTATTATTCTTTAACTATTTGCATGAGACCGGAGAGAATTGAGAGGCCCAAACTAGCCGTAGGAGCTCCATGAGCTAAACTTGGGCAGTGGTTATTACAATTATTTTTCCTCTCTAATAAAAGAAACAAAGAACATGTTTATGTCTTTATGATAATGGTTCTTCACGTTTGCTCATTAATGATAATTTTGTTCCTCATGGCCAGTGCATATTGGAGTGAAAACTGTTAGTGTGTATGAAATACAGGCTAGTAGTGGTTTGTAAAACATCAGTAGGTAGGTGTTTTTTCCAAATGCATCCTAATTTAAACCATGTGACATATGCTTTGCATAAATGCTAGCAACGTCTTCAGAGCATTCTTTGGTAATGAAATATGTGCCTCTGGCAGAATTCAGAGACTTTTTTTCTTTCCTACCTAGTACTATAGGAATAATCCATTGCAATATATATGGAAAAATCAATATTGAAATATTATAAATATAATTACAGAGTTGGTTAACCCCAGGTAAAATTATAAAGTCAAATAGTATTTAATAGCACAATTTCTCTACCTTGTGACCCAATACCACCACTGACTTTTATGTTCCATATTATATTATGGCAAGGATCCTTGAAAAACAAATTATTTTTGATAAAGCAGTTCAGAAAAATAGTTTTAAATAACTGTATTTTTTAATGATCATAAAAGCAGATGTATGTAATGGTGATATTTAAGCATATTTTAAAAAAGAGAATCTCCTTTTTATTGAATTTAATAGCACTATATAATATAGAGAAAGAAGCTACAGTTGCTTTCTAAATGCATAATTTATTACTTCTGTACATTATAAGGAAATATTTTACCAAAAACTAAATATTATATTATGATAAGATCACCCTAATAAACCAACAAAATTAAAATAGATTCAGAATAAATGGCTTCTCATTATGCATGATAACCATTAAATAGTTCTCAAAAATCACACGCAATAAAAATATAATTAGTTATTAATAGATAGAATGAACAATACTTGAGAGCACAACAAAGTGATATAGTCAACAATAAGTTATGTTATGCTTTAAAATAACTAACACAAAGAAATGATAAATGCTTGCAGTGATATATATCCCACACATACACATTTTATACCTGTATCAAAATATTACATGTGCCGGGCACTGTGGCTCAGGCCTGGAATCCTAGCACTCTGGGAGGCCGAGGTGGGCGGATCACTCTAGTTCAGGAGTTCGAAACCAGCCTGAGCAAGAACGAGACCCCATCTCTATTAAAAATAGAAAGAAATTAATTGGGCAACTAAAAATATATAGAAAAAATTTAGCCAGGCATGGTAGCACATGTCTGTAGTCCCAGCTACTCAGGAGGCTGAGGCAGAAGGATTGCTTGAGCCCAGGAGTTTGAGGTTGCTGTAAGCTAGGCTGATGCCACGGCACTCTAGCCCGGGCAACAGAGTGAGGGTCTGTCTCAAAGAAAAAAAAAAGTCACGTGTACCCTATAAATATACATTATGAATATTATGTATTCATAATAATCAAATATATACTTTTAAAAATTGCATGCAATAAAAACACAAATGTCTATTTTAAAGATTAAATAATTTTTTCTAATTTATATAATCTCAAATCTATAACGTCATTTAACTTTCATATATCACGTATTTTACATACAGAAATCTACAGAGATATTAGTGCAATAAAGCAGGTCAGGGTTCATTTTAGGAAGTGTACTTAAGATGACAATGTAAACATGAAAAGATTTAATTCATATAAATTTAGAAACTGGATTTAGTTTAGAATATGATATCACACTATCCTACTCTTCTGTAGTTTCTGATTAAGCAGATTTACCTTTTCTATTCAAAAATGTGAATTTAATTATGTAGCCCATTGATTACCCCCAGCGATGTGATAAAGATTACTTTTCAAATTTAGCATTAGCGTTAAGCCATAATAATATAATTACTGGTGGGAAATCCAATTAAAATAATAAAAACATTAATTTATTGACTGAAAATTGTGTGTGAGGCACACAATTTTAGAAAGGAATCATAGTTTAGAGATACAAAGCTATAGCTTAGAGAGGTTTCATCACTTAGGCATGACAACATAGCTTGCAAGCGGTTGAATCTGCATTGAAACTGCTGTTTCTAAAAGTGACCTTTTCCCCATTACCTCTTGCTCTCTACCTATGTAAATTTTCTTAAAACAAATAAAAGAAAGTTCTCTCAAATCCTATTTCATTCCATAATATCATTACAAGTCCACACAAGTCCTCTTCCTTTAGCAGACTTGTGCCGTGACTATAAGAATTATTGGAGTGACGGTTGAATTTAACAGCTTAAGAACTACTTAAATTTGCCTGATACACTAATGCAAATATACATATAAAATATATATGTTCTGTATATCTTATATATACATGCATACAGACAAAGAAAGTTTGAGAACTCTCAGGTTCAAATTTGTGAGAATCTTGAATTTACTACTCTTTCTGTGAATGTATTTGTAAAAAATAAGTTTCAGGATTATTTTTGTTGACTTAATCAGAATGTCATTGCTCCTACACATATGTTCATTATTTCATATTTGATATTTAACTGGTTAATAGACTGTAATTTGAGGATTATAACATAATGCATAGCTATGCTATGATCACATTTCAAGAGATCTTCATTTTCATTCTTATTTTGCAAGTCACATCTCATTATCACTTGCAGTTTAGTTTTTTTTATTTCAAAAAGTAAAATTCAATTCAGAATATTATTTAACTTGAAATAGACTGTGTGGAGGAATAATTTTAGTAACCCTCCTAAGTCTCAGTAAATAAATAGTAAGAGTGTTATGACAGCTAACACTCATTATTTTCTATAGTTCAGGTAATCCCCCTATCAGGTCCACAAAAGCCCTGATATGTTCCTTCTTTAATCATAATCCTCCTCATCGAACAGAGCAGTTTGCAACTGCTTAGCTTTTTCTCTCATCTGCTGGGACAAGCATCGTTACTGCTAAGAGCTTCATAAGTCATTCTTCATTTTTCTTAATAACAATGCAGGTTCATGATTGCAACAATTGCCATTCATTGGGTGTCCTCTGGTAATGTAATGAACAAAAAAGGTAGCTACTCTCACTTACCCACTCCAGCAGGAATTGTGTTTATTCTGTCTGACAACTACAAAGACTTCTAATTTCTGAGAATAATTTCTGTCTGGTTCATTCTAATCACTGAGGGCTCTGCTTCACTTTTAAAATGGAAAAAACTGTGTTTTGAGCAGTTGCAAGCCTTATTCTGAAAATCAAGCCCAGCATTTTCTTGTGTTTTGTTACAGTTTAAAAATACTCTTTTTTCCACACTGCCTGAACCTGTGAATTTCTAAAAATAACACAATACATAATATTACCTTAGACTCTATTTACTACATAGCCTTTGTAGTGTCTTGCTGGAAAAATTTCATATGCTTGTTCTATTAAAATTCACAGTCTTTCAGCATGATAGCTTATATAATAACCTCAATAATACTATCTCACATACATTTTGGTATTTATTTCATTATTAAATTATAGTGGCTTCAATATGTCAGTTAAGAGAAAAGCACTAGAAAAAGTATTATGTAAGGAGCATTTTAAAACCATATTTGAGTTTTCACCTGCCTGCTACAAACACCCCCTGACACATTTTTTTCTTTATTTTAATGTGTTATAATGATTTTATAATAAACGTGTAGTTTTCTTTTTCATATTTCAAAACATTTTCATTATTTTTCACATTTTCTTTATCTACTCATGAACTGATGGGCTGTGAAGTGTGCTGTGATAAATATTTAAGTACTAGTGTCTTTTGGATATAATGACTTCTTTTCCTTCAGGTAGATAGCCAGTAGTGGGATTGCTGGATCAAATAGTTAAGTCTACATTTATTTCTGTGAGGAATCTCCATATTGTTTTCCATAGAGGTTGTACTAATTTGCAGTCCCACCAACAGTGTACAAGCATTCCTTTCTCTCTGCATCCATGCCAGCATCTATTGGTTTTTGATTTTTGAGTGAGGACCATTACGACAGGGGTAAAATAGTATCTCACTGTGGTTTTAATTTGTATTTCCCTGATGATTAGTGATGTTGAGCATTTTTTTTCATGTTTGTTGGCCAGTAAACTTTTATTTTAGAACAATTTTATATCTATCTACAAGTTTAGAAGATAGTAGAGAGAATTCTCTATACTCACATCCAGTGTCCTCAATTATTGTTATCTTATATTAGTATGGTAAATTTGTCACAATTAATGAACCAATGTTGATCCACTATTATCACTTTCTAAAGCCATATGCTATTCAAATTTCCCTAATTTTTGCCTAATGTCTTCTTTCTCTTCCAAGATCCCCTCCATGATACTACCCTCTACTTAATAGTCATGTCTTCTTAGGTTTCTCTTGGCTCTGACAAGTTGTGATACATTTTTTTAATTGTATAATGGGTATTGCTATGGTATTAATATATTGTAGATAATTTACTATTATTATGTTTCATTTGGAGATAGAGCCTAGAGAGAATCTAGTTAAAATGAGTTTATTAAACGGGCCTTAAACAAGAATTTTCTCAAATATTTAACTGGTGTCCTTATAAAAAAAGAAGAAATTTAGAGACATTCACGCATACAGAGAGAATGCCTTGAAAATATCAGGACAGGTCTACTTGACCAAATAAAGTCCTCAGATTTTTTTTTTTTTTTAATGTCTCCAGGATCATCTGAGTCATGACCAGCCTATTCAGTGTTGATATATTTAAAATGTGAACTAGCTCTAATGATGTTTGTCTCTCTTTCCAACGCTTAGCAAAATAAATATCTTCTTCTACTTCTGTAAATGCTCTCTCTTATTTGGGAACACATAATCTTTTAAGATTATTTCAATACATGGCCCTATGTTTAACATTAGATATTTTTAAAACATTTTCTCTAATTGATACATGTTCTAACTTTTTAAAAAAATATATACTTAAGTCCAATGAAAAGATTACTTATATCAAAGATATTTTTAATTTCTTCTTTTTCCTTTACTATTTTTACCATTCTACTAACATTTTCAATTTCCTCATTTATTAGGCTTAAGCCAATAAGGTCATATTTTCATAGCTGAATAAGTTCCAATTCATTATTTGATCAAAATAGTTCTTTGAACTATAAGCTGAGTACATAAGAAATAGCATACTTAATCTATACAACTATAAATATACACATATTACATGTATGTTTTGATAAATGGATTATGTATGTATAAATTTATACACATATGTAGTTAAGAAATAACACTTATTTTTTGTATCCTATGACAAATGAATTTGGAAAGTGAAAATACATCCTGTATGATAGGAAGTTGCAAAGTGAAATGCATTCTAAAAAATTATGTCAAATATTTATTTAATGTAAATAAAATTTTCTGCTAGCACAAATTTGGATTTAGTTCTTCATTTAAAAATTACTAGCTAATAGATAAATGGACTAAACTACTCCCTGAGCACTGAAGAAATGATATTAATCTACTATTTCATATCATCCACCCTTCCATAAAAATTATCACAAATCCAATACTGAATATGTTACTTCTTGAGAGACATGTTTGAACACTCACTCATGGAACCCAGACAGAATATGTTGAAATTAGTCAATGAGCCACAAAATAAAAAAGGAAATATATGATAAAATGATTATTTTTTTCAGGGAGGAAATATAAGTTTTTTTAAAAAAATCCTCAAAGCTATGATGTTTCAAGATGTGTTTTAGGCAATGGATTCTCCTTTTCAACTATGTTTGGTTGTGATATAATAAAAGTCGTAAAACTAAATAAATGCAATAACGCTTTATGGTAAAAAACATAAATGATGTTTAACTTTTTCATAAGGTAAGCAAAATGTTTTTTGTGTTCCACTCTTGAGTAAAATAGAAATCAATTTGTATTTATTATTATTCTCAAAATAAAAACTGACTCCTGCTTATATAACTTCTCTTTATATTGGAATTTCCTCTTTCTCTTTTGCTAGAAAAGATTAACACATAAACCCCAAAAATTACTTCCCTACCCTTCTATAAGTATATATGAAATCTTTGAAAAATTCTGTTTTAAAATGTTTTCACCTTTTGTTATTATTTTTATGTAGATTATAATACAGGATGTTTATTGACATTTAAATTTTCTTTCCATATATGATATCTTTAAACTTAATCATATATATCAAATTTTAAATTTATATCAGAAAGAAAGTAGTTAATTTTAATGTTGTATGTAAAAGACATTGTCTTATTCAATGGCTTTTAAATCAGTAATTTATGTTACTTCCAGCACATTACATCCTAAGACCACCTGGGAAGTAAAATTTTCTGGAGGGTTGGCTTTAATTTCATTCTAAATGTCTGATTGATGAAATTAAGCATATACACATTCAAGAAGCTGAATTAAGAGGCTCATGAATAGAATAAACATTCTTTTACCCTTCCCTTAAGATTTATCACAAGATGAAGCATAAAATCTAAAACAAACATTTAAAACTACTGAATGTTTGGCTTAAAATACAATGACATTGCAGAGATTTATATATATACATATAGAATTATATTTAGAATTAGAAAAAACCTGAAAAGTTCATCTAGTTATGGTAATCAAAGTATATTATTTCACTTTCAAAGAAACTGAGATTTATAATGGTTAAGATTCCTGGCCAATTTGACAAAGATAGATAATAATTTTATTAGCACTCAATATTTCTGACTATACACAAATATAATTTCTTATAAAATACATCCATTAAACTTTATACAGATATCCCTATTCCACAACAGACTGAAATGTAAATCACTACATTCAGCCTGGTATTTGAGAAATTACGATCAATTCTTGGTCTTAGAAATCTTTGTTTGAAATAGAGGAATCAAATACTTTAAGATAGGTGAAACAATTATTTCAGCTTTCAAAAACATTTCAAAGAGACAAATTAACACAAGTGTTGTATAGGAATGCACGTATTAAGTGCACATATAGGAATAACATTCATCAAGTGTCAGGGCAGATGGGAGAGGGGAGGAGAGGATGGGTGTATATACACACGTAACGGGTGCGGTGCACACTGTCTGGGGGATGGACATGCTTGAAGCTCTGACTCAGGTGGGGCAAGGGCAATATACGTAACGGAAACATTTGTACTCCCATAATATGCTGAAATTTTAAAAAGTCAAATAAAATAAAATCGGGAAAAAAAGAGACAAATGGAAAAAGATACATTTCTTTAAAATATATAACGAGTGATTAGACAACTGTGTGTTCCATGAGAGTAAGGTCAGTTTCAGATTCAGTTTTGTATACTTAAAATTTAAGACAATGATAGCAAAATGAGGTGGTCAATAAGTATAGAACTTTATTAAATTTAAAATACTATGGGACATTGGAGTGAAAATTTCTGTTTAGATAATTGGGCAACAATTATATTCAAAGAATGACAATGTTTTAATATTGAGAGCTCTTCCAATGACATAGAAGAAGAAAAAGACAGAAGAAGACTTGGTTGATTTCAGTTGTCCCTGAATTTTGAAGCATATTCTAAAGTAGATATGTGAATATATTCTGCTGATAATGAAGAGAATCTCTTTAAGGATTGCAAAGATCAAAGGCACCAAGAAAGACTTGAAAGATGGAGGTGTGTTAAAATAAGAAAATGACATAGTCTAGTTTTCAGGAATGGAAGGTAATTATAAATTAAAGACCAAAGGTTTTAGCAAAATTTTTTCTTAGCACTGGACTAGCTACCAGGGTTAAATGTCCAAATATTCTTTTGTGATGGATATCCAAATTGGCTTTCTCAACTTTCATTTCACTTCCTCTTTTATATGGGAAAATATACAGCTAAAATGACATCGCCCATGTTCCTTCAAGCTATAATTATTGATGTCAATTAAGTTCTAACAATTTATTGCATTCACATGTGAATTTTGAGGGATGAAGGGAGGTAAATGCCTGGCAAACAAGGATTCTGCAATGTGGTCACAAATATGTAACTATAAATATGTCTCTAAAGATACTCATGGCCATGTTACATGGTGATTAGGTCCCTAGGAAAATGAATTAATCTTACTTTTAAAGATATACTATTAATACTTTGTGAGATAATGCTAATTCCTAGGGCTATAGTATGCTACTATGGTACAGCATTTCAGATGGTAGGTTTTGTTTTTGCTTTAGTCTATCACAAAATGAAATCAGTGAATAGAGATTCCACACTGTGCTTATCTCCCCAGATCTTCCATGCATGCTCAGAATAGTCATAAATTATTAGCAGACAGAATCTATATCTGTCCTCTGCCCCACCAGCTCATTGACATGGGATTATGAGCTTTTATAGTAGGAAAACTTCATGGAGTCTTAACAAAAATAGCAAACTTGGTATGAATACTCAGGCACACATTTTATTTCCATTATCTATTGCTGAATAAGAAGATATTACCAAGAATTAGTGGCTTTAAACAGCTATTAATATTTTATTATATGTTATGGTCTAGTGAGTCAGGAAACAGAATAGAGCTTTGTAGAGTGAGTTGTCTGCTCAATGTATCCTCGATTGTGGTTCATCAGAGGCATTCATTAGTGCCTTGCCTGGATTGGAGGATCCTGGACAGCCTCATTCATATACCTGGATGAACATGAGTGGCTGTAAGCCTAGGCTCATCTGGGCCTCTCTCCTACTTCATGTAGTCTCAGAACCTCTCCACACATCACTACAACAAGGTAGTTGATCTTCTTACATGAATATTCAGGGCTCCAAGAGACCATATTGAAACCTACTAGTCCTCTTACAGACTAACCTCAGAACTGAGATAGGACCACTTCAACCACATCGTTTAAGTCAAAGCATCCACATGGCAGCTCTCTGTGAGACAAGTGTCAAAACTTGCAGCCATTTTTGATATGCTACATTCACATGTTCTAAAATGACCTCAATAATCAATAGACCAGGTCTTTCATTATTCTGGGATATAAAAGGGGTGACCATATAAAAAAAGGAGTGCCTTTAAAAAGTGTATGCTACATTTTTATTGGTGGTAATAAAAAGTCTTCTGCTGCCTTCCTGCTTTGGGGTATTAGAAAATTGATGGGACATGAAGAGAATTTCTTATAAAGTTTTCTTCTATTTTTTTTTCTTTGAAGAAAAGGCTGACAAAAATTTCAAATTTGCTACTAAAGCACAGTAGAAATTAATTTCTTAAGGTTGATGAGCATAGGCGTTTAAGAGTTACCTGTGTGTATGAGGAATGAGTATGGGGTGGGAACAATGTTTGGAGAAGCAAGCCCAAGGGAGGAGACTCTTGGGATAAAATTTGTAGGTCAGGAATGAAGACAGATGGTAGCAATGGGCACATTGGTCTTACCAAGTGTGGATGATCAAAGGGGAATGAGTCATTCATTTAGCAACTGGCAGAAGTAAAATATTTAATGTTTAATATCTCTTGTAAATTCATAATGGGCTGACATCCTTGACACAGTGAATTAATTCCATGAGGGATGAAATGTGATTCTTAAAATTTGGGTTCAATTTGTAACCTATCACTTACTAGATATTTTATCCTTGAAATTTTGAATTAATATGCTCGAGTAAGTTTTCTTTTAAATAAACTAACATTAGTAATTAATTATATAAAAAGGTTATGATATAGTTTAAATGAGATAGTAAAAATGTGCAATCTCTATGATAGTCTTTTAATTTAATCTAAAAATATTCATATATATGAATTTATATTTACAGTAGTTTTAAGTTCACACAAAATTGAATGAAAAGGTACAGATATTTTCCACATACCCCCTGCATCATATATGCATAGCTTCCTTCA
>CAUYRT010090437.1:0-14197 GCA_963574885.1 Lepilemur ruficaudatus | reverse complement strand
TTTTTGTGAGAGGTGAAAGGTGCAGATCCTGTTTCAGTGTTCTACATGTGGCTATCCAGTTTTCCCAGCACCATTTATTGAATAAGGATTCTTTTCCCCAGTGTATGTTTTTGTCTGCTTTGTCAAAGATTAGATGGCTATGAGGATGGTTTTATATCTGGGTTCTCTGTTCTGTTCCACTGGACAATATCCCTGTTCTTGTGCCAGTACTAAGCTGTTTTAATTACTATAGCCTTGTAGTATAGTTTGAAGTCTGATAAATTGATACCTACCATTTTGTTTTTACTGCCTACAATTAGCATAGCTGATTGATACATCTCCATTTTTAGGCAAGGAAGTTGAGATTCAAATTTGAAATTCTTTCTATCTGAATCCTAAGCCCATGCTTCTTTCTCTGTAATACTCCACATGAAGATGCCAAGTAAGATATGTGCATCAAGAAAGAGTCCTTCTGAAAACAAATGTGGGACTTAAACGATGAAGCACCAATAGCAGAATTTCAGGAACTCTGGAGGATCAGGGATGCCATAGGATTTTTAGAAAGTCATCCACTCTATCCAGAATGGGGCCTGCCTCCACAGCAACTCCCACTTTGATAATGTGGTGGCTGGGCTGGAGGCAGAGGTAAGGGGAAGGCAGTGGCTGAAGCCAGTGCAAGTTAGATTGCAGAGATCAGCAATGTTAAGAGAGACACTTTGGGGAGTTTTAGGAATATCCAGAAAAAAAATCCCTCTTTCCCTTCAGAGTTTGGCACCAAGAAGAGATAGAGCCAGGAATTAGACAGATGGGGATCAAAGCATCAACTTTATGTAAGGTTGGTTTAGAGGACATGGGTTTGTACACAGTAACAGTGGGCTGTGTAGTATTTTATCCCAGAATTAAACCTATCCATTAAATCACAGGTAGATGGACAACTTCAGGCCTCTTCCCATATCCTGCAGAGACAAAGTTTATCCCAGAAAGCCCACTCCATGATAAGAGAGCCAACCAGAATACAACCACCCTGTAAGAACTGAACCAAACATAACTAGTTCCTTCTCCCAAACTCCAATCAGGGGGGTCACTCCCCCTTCTTAACAGCTTGGATATGCTTGAGCAAATCATTTTGTCTCTCCTGCTTCAGTTGGGCAAAGAGGGGGTTGAATTTAGTAAATTATAAGGTTCTTTCTAACTCTGTAAATCTATGTAATGTTTAATGTTAAAACTGAGCGAAATAGTTCACTGACAAACAAGAGTGCAGTCCATCAAAGAGCCACCAGAGTATTTACTGAGTATTGACAGAGGGCAGAGTATGAAAGCTCTGTAACTCTTTGGTTATTCCAGTGAAATGTGCACAGAGACAGAGATGGTTATCATAAGCTCTCCAGGCCCTGTGGAAGCAGAGGTTAAGAAAAGGATTTGAACTTCAGTGGGCAAGAGGGCCAGGTCACATTCTAACCCTAAAAAGGAAAGTTCCAAGCCAGAATGCAGCCCACTGGAACAAACCAGCCTACTGAAATCTGTTTGATTGATTACCTACTATAGGACATTAAGACATTATTTACGATCGATATATGTGCCTGCTGGTATCCCACTGGAGCCATTGATGCTGCCTCACACCATGGAGGTTGGTCAGCCCAATCCAACAAATGTACTGTCTGTGTCCTGTTGGTACAGGCAATAAACCCAGATGTAGCTATCTATCTCCCTGAAAACGGGGCGGGTTACTCCAGCCCTTGAGGAGCTGACCCAGAGATATGGAGTTGCAGGAAGAAGGCAGGTCGGTAGAAGAATACAGACTATAACAAGCTTCCCTTCATAATTCTCATTTGAAATTTCTTACAGCACAGCCCCTCTATAATTCACTCTCTTTAAGGAATCATACAGAATACCTTTGGGTCATTTGGACACTCACTAAAAAACGTTCTAGACATATTTCTCGTATTTTACATATAAAATGTAAAATAGAAACTTTCTTGTCCTCAAGGAGATGCCTCCTGTTGGGGGCAGGAGAAAGGCACTCATTCTCTGAAAATTTACAGTCCAGTCATAGTTCTCTTCTTTTATTCAGTCCAATAAATATGCCATGTATCCTCTCTCCTTCAGATCTTTGAACATCCCTTCCAATGCCTGAATCCACTACCACTGCATATATATTCTACTCCCCTACCCTCAAAAATTCCCTCTCTCTATATATATGTACATACATATACATATATATGTACATCTCTGTGTGTGTGTGTGTGTGTGTGTGTATATATATATATATATATATGAAGCTTCCCTCCATAATTCTCTCTCTAGAGGGAAAGGTGTACATATGTGTGTATATGTATATGTATGTACATACAGATATATATAGAGAGATATACACACATATGTGTATGTACATATATATATATATAAAATTGATATTATACCAGGCAGCCCCTTACCTTGCAGTCCCACCTTTCTCCTAAATCTCAGCTTAAGTAATTTATCTAGGAGGCCTTTCCTGGGGCCTTAGACTAGATCCTATTTCCCTAATATGTGTTACCATGCACCCTCTGCTTCCCCTAGCTTAACGCTCATCACATTTGGCTAGAATTGCTTGTGGCCTACTTTGTTAGGTAGACCAGGGTAGACCAACCTATAGTGAGTTGTATAATTACTTCATTATATATTATAATGTAATAATAATAGAAATAAAGTACATGATAAATGTAATCTGCTTGAATAATCGCAAAACCATCCCCTCCCTCCCTGGTCTGTGGAAAATTATCTTCCATGAAAACATTCCTTGGTGCCAAAAAGGTTAGGGATCTCTGAGCTAGACAGCAAGTCCTGTGAGACAGGGTGCCATGTCTGTCATGGTCGTACCAATCCAGTAGCCTTGCTGTCTGTGTCCTCTGGCCTTGGTTGTAAACACACATGTAGCCATCTATTATTAATCTTCCTGAAAATGGTCTTGGTTCTTAATGGTCTTAGAGGGCTGACCTGGAGACCTGGTTTGTGGGGAGAAAGCAGGTTGCTATGAAGAGGATTTTACGCGTTTCAACTGACTACTAGAGTATCAAGCATGTAGGAGATATCTAATATTTATTAAAGAATAAACCAGTGAATGAACAGAAATTATGACAGAACAATCAAGTACTTATCAGAGAAGTGACTATAAAATGCAATAGCATTCAACTAATAAAAAGAGAAAATCCAGCCTGATATTGCTCTTAATTTAGCTTGGTTCAGTGTTTAGAAGCATGGGAATAAACTATTTTTTGTGACTTGAATAGTCTTGTCTCAAAGAATATCTTCTTTTTTTTTTTTTTTTTGCCCCTTCCATTTGCTCGTAATGGATACTCTAATCCACACCTGAGTCTATGTATCACCAAATGAGTGTATCATCTCAATCTCGCCACTCACTTTCTCCAGTGTGTATAATGCAAGGCAGAAGGTAAAAACCAATTGAACAATGTGTCCTCATTTGGTCAACAGCAAAAGCTGTACAGGTTTCTCTCTAAGGAAAGGCTAAAATTAAAAGAAAAGAGAAAAAGACAAAGTGTGATCACAACTGTAAATGAGGAATTTTTGGATTTCTCTTCCTCATTTCAGTAGGCTCTCTAATAGGCCCAAAGTCCAAGATAACAGGTTCCATAAGAGCTGTTGGCCAGCTCTTTGATAATTGCTCTTTCAGAGATAGCCACATGTAGCATAGTTACTAATTTAATCCATGTTAACCACCTATTATGGCTAATGTATAAATTTTAGTTTTCATCAGGTCTTTCATTCCATCACCAAATTAAGAAGAGTGAGGAGCTGACTTCTCTCTCCAAGCACTGTTCTGCAGGGAATACTTGTGTGTAAACAGAAAGTCGTTGTGACTGCATTTATGAGGAGGAGACAGTGGTCATTGCCCAGTGGCTCAGTCTGCCATGCAGTTGCTGTCTGCATGTGTCTGTGGAGTCCAGCGACCTTTTCAGCTCCTCACCCTGCTGGCTGGACTGGCCCCACCATGGGTCTCATCACAACTTCTTGTTTCTCAGAGCTCCCACTTTCAACACATTATTCATTCCACAAATATTTATTGAGATTCTACTATGCGCTAGATACTGAGGATTCAGTGGTGAGCAAACCAAATAGGGCTGTTGCCTTCCTGAAATGTATAATCTACTGAATGGCATAGATCATAAAATAATATTGCAGATAATAAATGCAGAATTATGGATTATGATGAATGCCAGGAAGAGAAGGTATAAGGTGTTATGGGAGATTGTAACAAAGAAATGGTTTAAATGAAGGGGTGATGGGAAGCTTCTCTAAGGAACTAGGGGCCTAGGGAATGAATGGATTTAGGCAGTAAAAGACAAGCGGTAACACACTCCAAGCTAAGGGAAGAGCTTGTGGGGAACTGCTGAAGCAGGAAAGGTGCTAGTACATTCGACAGCACGGAAGAGGGCCCACGTGGAGGGAAGGTGTGAGGGAGAGGGGCAAGAAAAGCTTGAGAAGTCGACAGAGGCCTGATCACATACTACTTTGCAGGCCATGTTAAAGATGTGGGTTTTCTCATTTAAAGGGTAATAGATTGAAGTGATCTGAAGCTCATCTGTCTGCTGGAGGAGAATAGCTTGGAGAAAGGGTAGGAATGATGCCAGGAGTTCAGTCAAGGCAATGCTGCTGTAAATCAGTCTGGAGAGATCTACTAGTGGCTAGACCCAGAGTGGTGGCCATAGAAGCAAAAAGAAGTGGGTAAACTGAAGATATATTTGGAGATGGCATTGACAAATTGCTTGAACCCTCTTTCTCCATGGGCTCCCAAATTTGCAGGGTCCATTCAAAGAATATGCACCCAGGTTCAGACTGACTTTGTCTCCACGCAAATCAGCTGGTAAGACTGTCAACTGAGCAGCCCAACTCTGACTCCGGCACAGTCTGGTTATTTTGGTCATACAGACATGGCCTTATTAACAGTCTCCTTCTATATATAGACACAGTGTCAAATCTGGTTTACGTTGGACCAGATTTTTTCATCCAACTCAGCTCTGTGGGAGAAGTTTCTTTCCCCAGGAGCCACAGAAAGAGAGAACCTGGCCAGATATTTATAAAATTGGTGGTGGAAAGACATGATACAAGATAGCAGGAGTTTTCAGAATAAGAGTTTTATGGCTGGGTTCTAATTAATTTGTGGATTTCTCTTGCCGAACAGAGGGAATTGGCTGAGCTGCTGAAGTTAGCAAATTGCCTGCTTCACGCAGGCACCATGTCCATTTCAGAATGTTTTCTATGGATTTTTCCCACGTCATCTATTAATTACCTAATTACATTGTCTAATTATGGGATTTTTTCATGTATTTACACTGATTACGTAATTGGGTGCAATTATACTAATTAGGTTAATGATACAGGATAACAGACTACAAATTGCTTTAAAGGGACACTGGGAAGGCTGGTAGGCCAAAAACCCTTCAGAGGTAGGTCAGGATCTGTCTGTTAGCAGCTCAGAGCTTCCCTCTCCCTCGTCTTCATCCTGACCTTCCAGATGCATTCAAGAGAACAATACAGGGGAATTAGCAAAGCTGTGTTGGCCAAGACTGGAAAACCTAGGACAAAGCTTTGAGGCATGCATAGTTTGGGGATGACCCCCCGGCTCCCCTCTTGTGGCAGCAGTATAATGTCTCCCCACAAAGATGTTCATGCCCTAATACCCAGAACCTGGAATACATTACGCTACACAGAAAAAGAGACTTTGCAGATGTGATTAAGGGTAAGCACCTTGAGATGGGAGATTATCTGGGTGGGTCCAATCTATTCACATGAGCCCTTAAAACTGGGGAACCTTTCCAGCTGGGTCAGAGAGATGAGACAAGGAAAGGCAGAAGAATGAGCTGGAAGATGGCAGTGTGAGGAGGATTCAACATCTTATTGCTGGTTCTGAGAAGTAGGGGCCATGTGCAAGGACCAGCAAGAGAATTGGGGGTGCTGAGGACAGCCCCAGCTGACAGCTAGCAAGGAAACAAGGACCTCGGTTCTACAACCCTGTGGACCTCAATTCTGCCACCTGAATGAACAAGGAGATGGATTCTTCCCTAAAGCCTACAGAAAGGAACACAGCCCTGCCAACAAGCTGACTGTAGCCTGCTGAGACCCATATTGTACTTCTGACCTATGGCACTATGAGGTAGTAGATCTTTGTTTAGCCACTAGGTTTGTGGTAATTTGTTACAGCAGCAATGGGAAGCTAATACACTTCTGCAGACTTTGTTCCTCCTCCCCTCCCCCACTCACTTCCCTTCTGTCACTTATTGTCATGCATATTCTCTCCTCAGTTCTCTCTCTTATCAAAGCCTGTTTCCAAAGAAAGATCTGACAACACTCTTGTCGCCTAATATGACCGTTTATCAGTGTTATCTCTCCCAGTGACGTTTGCATTTTCAGTTTAGGCCTAATTGCGTAATAAAATAAAATTCTGTCCATAAAAGTAGAGGAAGTGCCTCATACTTAGAGGTCGATCAATGTCATTTCAAATCCCAGCTCACCTGTTTACTTGCTCTGTGACCGTGGTAACTGGGGACATTATATAACTTGAGCTTCAATTTCCTTACAGTAAAGCAGGGATAAGAGTGTCCACCCCATAAGGTTGTTATAAACATGTAATGAGATCATGTATGTTAAGTGCCTGGAACAGTGGCTGGACCACAGACAATGCTCGATGCGTTTACTTCCTTTCTCTGAAAAGAATTTGAGCCATTAGTGACCAACATGGAGAAGTAACAAGAGAGCAGGGGAACCTTCCTATACCTAAGAAATCACAAGATACTAGGACAAAATAGGATGCTAGATGATTTGCTTTATAGAAACTTGGAACCATCAGTAGGACTAAAAGAAGTATCATTGCCTAAAGAAAGCTGGGTAGTAGCAGCCACTCAAAAGCATTCACTACCCTGGCATGCTGTGGGTTGTACAACAGGAAGGCATCTGGGGAGAAGTGGCTAGGTGGGTTTGCCTCCTGCATTTCTGCCTGTTGCTGGCTGGTCTTAGACACACAGAGGGAAAAGACAGCTCAGCATCTGGATCTCCATTTATGACTCTTGGTCATTTTTAAAATATATGACCCTAAGCAGTCCCTGAGAATATTTGTGCTAGGTGTTGGTTGAGAGAAGAGTGGAAATTATGCAGAAAGATAATGATAATAGCAGTAGCTAACCCTTCCATAACATCTATTCTGTACAAAACAGTTATCTAAACATTTTATGTATATTAAATCATTTGCTACTCCCAATAACCCTTTGTGGAAGGTGGGTGTACTATTCTTACTTGCGTTTAAGGAGCACAAAGAAATAAAGTAATTCTCCCAAGGTCATCAGCTGTTAGGAACCAGAACTGAGATTTGAACTTGGGTCCCCTTGCTCTAGAGATGATGCTATTGACAGTATGCCACATCCTGACACTAGAGCTTGGGGCCCAGCATCACCAGAGGAGTTGGTGTCTCATGAGTGACTTTGGTTGTGCCTTCCCAGTCCATACCAGAGTCATTAAAAGGTTCTTCACAGGAAGGTAGTCAGGCCCAGAATTCCAGCACAGTCTAATCCCCAGAGGTGATCTAATTAGCTTTCTTAAAATTTGATCCAGACTAGAGAGAGAGCATCATTCTTGGAGTTAGACTTCTTGTTTCAAATTCCTGTTCAGTTACTTTCTACCTGTATGTTCTTGGAGCTTAACCTGAGACTTCATAAGCAAATGTGGATAATGATGTTTTTAAAAGCAAAAAGGGATTCTGATTCTCACATATCCTTGTGAAAATTTTATTTAAGCTTACAAAGCATAGTCATGGGTCCCTTAACAAAGGAGATAAGTTCTGGGAAATGCATCAGGCAATTCTTCATGTGCTAACATCATAGCATGTACTTACACAAACCTAGATAGTACAGCCTCCTGCACACCTAGGCTATATGGTACAGCCTGTTGCCCCCAGGCTACAGAGCTGCACCACATGTTACTGTACTGAATACTTTAGGCAACTGTAACACAATGGTAAGTATTTGTGTATCTAAACATATCTAAGCATAGAAAAGGTACAGTAAAAATATGGTATAAAAGATTAAAATATGGTACACCTGTAAGGGTACTTGCCATGACTGAGCTTGCAGGACTGGAAGTTGCTCTGGGTGAGTCAGTGAGTGGGGAATGACTGTGAAGGCCTAGGACATTACTGCACACTGCTGTAGACTTTATAAACACTGTACATTTAGGCTAAATTTTTTTATTTCTTTCTTCAGTAAAAAATTAACTTTAACATACTATAACTTTTTTACTTTATAAACTTTTTAATTTTCTTTAATTTTTTGGCCCTTTTTTAATAATATTATATTTGGCTTAAAAACAAACACATTGTACAGCTATACAAAAATATTTTCTTTCTATCCTTATTCTATAAGCTTTTTTCTATTTTTAAAAATTTGTGGATTTTTTACTTTTTAAAATTGTTTATCAAGACCTAGGACACACACACACATACTAGTCTAGGCTTACACAGGGTCAGGATCATCAATATCACTGTCGTCCACCTCCACATTTTGTCCCACTGGAAGGTCTTCAGGGGCAATGACACACATGGAGCTGTCATCTCCTATGATAACAATGCCTTCTTCTGGAATACCTCCTGAAGGACCAGCATAAGGCTGTTTTACAGTTAACTTTTTTAATATATATATTATTAGGAATACACTCTAAAATAATAATAAAAATCATTGTATAGTAAATGCATAAACCAGTAATATAGTCGTTAATTATCATTATCAAGTATTATGAACTTACATAATTGTACGTGCTATATTTTGATAGACCTGGCAGCTCAGTAGGTTTCTTTACACCAGCATCACCACAGACTTGTGAATAGTGTGTTGCACCACAATGTTACAATGGCTACAGTGTCACTAGGCTATAGGAATTTTTCAGCTCCATTTTAATCTTATAGGATCACTGTCGTATATATGGTTCATTGCTGACCAAAGCATTGTTATGTGGTGCATGACTGTATTGTCCATGGTAACTGGGCTTTATGGTATAATTTGAGGAATGCCAAGCAATCCTCTATCACTCACGAATATTAGCTTGTGATTGATGCCTCATCTGAAATTCAGATCTGAGTCAGCTCTCTGACTCAGGATACAGACCCATATCAAAACACATAGGTTTTGGGATTGGCTACACACTATGCATATGTTAGTTATTGATATCATAATGTGACTTAGCTGATGAGCATCATTTCTGATGTGGTATTACCCCAAGTTAGAAAATAAGGACAATAATACTTAGTCCTATTTATTTGGGTGGGTTATTTTGAGGAACATATGAAACAATACATGGGAAAACAATTAAGTGAAAAGTGCTATTCAATTTCTATTGTAACACTTGTGTGGCCCGTCCTGTATGCCAAAGGCACGGAAAGAATTGTTACTGAGCCAAATAGATACCCTTCAAGTTCTCCTTTTAGGGAATTAATGCAAGAAAAAATTTGAGATTAAAATATTAAAACATGGAATGATAAATAGCCATGTACGTATCTCCACCATTGGATATGTCCCATTGCTTTATGATAATCAAGTTTAATTTCATTTCCATCTGACCCACTGGACTATTTGCTTTGTCAGGGCAAGCTTTATACCATGTTTACCTTCCCAGTACATAACCAGCTGCTTGACACACAATGGGTGCTCAGTAAGTATTCATTGAATAAGTGAATGAGCAAATGGCCAGATGGAATGTTTCGCTAGAGATAGAGCCCTTGTCTTTATGCCCCTTCTAGTTCCCAGACAGCAGGACTGTGTGATCCTCTACCCTACTCTCTAATGTCCCCCTCATTTCCAGAGTGGCTGTGCAACCCTCCCCCATACCTGGGTTTACATCCTCCTCATCTCAGCCTGGAGCCGCCCTCGTTATTCCTCTTTGTCAGAGTGGCCCTGTGGGCAGCATTCCCCGTGCTGCTTCCTGGCGTCAGAGCTCAGACTCCAGTGAGATCACGTGTCTGCTGTTTCGTTAGCTATGGCTGCTACCTGGGATTCCGCACGTTCCATCGCCCAGCAGTATTGATCTCCCGTTTCAGGACCGAGCAGAACGATTTCATTTCACTTTCAACTGACTAATTGTGTAGGGAAAGGGCTTTATAACAAGAAAGGAAAAATCCATTAAATTATCTAAGACAAAACCTAGGTCACCCCGCTAAGTACTACACCCATACAGATGTGCTGTTAAAACAGATGTTCATGAAGACAAGCCTAAACTGTTAACAAGATTGCCCTCTCCCTTGAGGAGGCCTTGTTGTGTAAATGACTTCCTATGTTTTGGGATTCTGGGGGAGTCGGGGCGAGGAGCCTGAGTCCAAATGAGGCAAACATTTTCGGTCACTTCCTCCACTCAATTTTCACTGTTGTCACAGAATTGGAGTACATGGACACAGCCAGTGTCCTAAACAGGGCGATTTAAGGACCATCAGTCGCACTACTATGGACTCATACAACTTTAAGGGTAAAACGATTATCTAGGCCACAGCTTTTCAGACCATATTCCTTGGGGTCTGAGTTCTGAGAAGCTGCTTAAAAAGCTTTTGGAGAGTGGGGGTGTTATGGATTGAATGTATCCCTCTCAAAAAAAAATTCTTATGCTGAAATCTAACCCCCAATGGGATGGTTTTGAAAAGAGGTGGGGCCTTTGGAAGGTAATTAGCTCCTGAGGGTACGGCCGTCATGAATGGGATTTAGTACCTTCTAAGAAGAGACCAGAGAGCTATCCCGCCACATGAGGACATGGGACAAGTGGGCAGCCTGCAGCCCTTAGGGGGCCTCAGCAGAGCGAAACATGCTGGCACCCTGATCTCGGACTGCCAGCCTCTGGAACTATAACAAATAAATTTCTGTTGTTTTTCAGCCACCTAATTTATTATATTTTGATATAGCAGCTCAAATCACAGTGGTTTATCCCTTATCTATGAATTAAAGGACTAAGTTTTTTAAAAAAAGATTTTTACTTCTTAAAAAATATTTTATACTATGGCTCTAGGCAGTATGCACAGTGGTTATACTTGTTGGCTCTACTGCCAGACAGGCTGGGTTTCAATCTCATCCTGACCACTTCCTGGCTGTGTGACCATACGGAACCCTCCACCTGTGCCCTGGGTCAGGTTCCCTCTCACCTATGCAAGGTCTTTGCCCCTGCCGTTATTTCCTCTCTCTCATAGCTTTAATTTTTTTTCTTCTTAACGGAATCACCCCATGAACATGTAAGCATCTTTTAAAAAGAAAAAGAAATCCTCCTCTGATCGTATCTCTCTTCTCTTCTCCCCTTCACAACAAACCTCTCCAAAAGAATTGCCCATCATTCTGTCTCCACTCCCCCATCCCTCATTCCCTCTCAAATCCACTCCCTGGAAATGACCCTTGTAAAGGTTGCAGTAATAGGCAGGATTCTCCAGAGAAAGTGAACTCCCGGTGGGCCAGCTTTTGGTCCGTGTTTCAGCCAACAAAACCAACTGTTCCAGCTCCTTCTCTAATAACACCCTGAGCTGCAACATTCAAGGCAGCATCTTTGCTTAGTGGGCCCATATCAGTAAGTCTGGCCTCATCCAACTTCACGTTCCTTCCATTTTCCCACACCTTTAATACCCATCCCCACACATATTCCACGAATTTCTGCTGGTGTAAGTTAGAAAACTCAAGCAGTTCTTCGGAGTGTAGCACACCTCCTCACGGCTCACACTCTACCCCACCTTTAGGGGCCTGTTGGGACCTGAGTCTACAATTAGCATTGTCTTACATGGCAACTGCCTCGGGGGAGAGCATTATTGTTTTCTCAGGCCATACAGTGTTAATCCCTTCAGACAGAGGTGGAAATGCCACGATATCACTGAGGGGGAGGAGGTCACTTCCTGTGGCAAAAACTCATTCAAATTTAAGAGCTCAGTGGCCCCAGCTTCATTAGTATCTTTCCACCCGTCGTCCTCCCCACCCACAGGATCCCATTCTTTCCCAGTCAGGGCCCTCCCTGTAACAGTGAACACCTGCAAGGCTGGGAGTTGAACTTTTGTTGTAATTCAGCCCATCCCCCAATGAGGGCTTGTGTTTGATTTCCAGCAATTTCAGCCTGTGGCTACAGGAGAGAAGATTCTGGTTTAGGGCACAGTAGAAGCTCTGAGTTTGTTAACTGTGAAGCTGGAGCTGGGAATTTGAATCCCTGAGTACATCTTTTTCTTTCGTCTCTTTGTCCAGCTACATAAGGAGTAGCCAGCCAACGTCATTATACCCTTAGTTTTCTACAGATGTTCAAAAGTATCATACACAGAGTCACTAAGTTGCTTGCCTCTCATAAGTGGTTGATTAGGAGTATCCAGTGCAGATTGCATATCTCTGTAAACAGTTGACAACATGGACGGTCAGTGCTCTCTGTATTATTGGAAGTAGAGTCCTTAGCGTTTTTAAGTCTAATCAGATTAGAGATCCAATTCCAGAAACCCCCAAGACCAGTTGGGGAAACTCGTCCTTAAAATTCTGCTCCTCTAGAACCACTTCTGGTACCAAAATCTATCTTAGGGTTCTCCAGATAAACTGAACCAATGGGAGGGAAAGAGAGAAAGAGAGAGGGAGGGAGGGAGGGATGTAAGAGGTGATTTATTAGGGGAATGGCTCATGCATTTGTGGAGGCTGAGAAGTCCCATGACAGGCCATCTGCAAGCTGGACACCCAGGGAAGCCAGTATCATGGCTCAGTCCATGTCCAGAGGCCTGAGAACCAGGGAAGCTGATGGTGTGTTTCTCAGTCTGAGGCTAAAGGCCTGAGAATCTGGGGGACCACTGGTGAAAGTCCCAGACTACAAAGGCTAAAGAACCTGGAGTTCTGATTTTCAAAAGAAGGAGAAGAAGGTTGTCCCAGCTCCAGAAGAGAGAGAGAAAATTCACCTTTCCCTCTGCCTTTTTGTTCTATCTGGACCCTCAGCCAGAGGGTCCCCATATGGTGCCCACCCACACTGAGTGAGAATGAGTCTTCCTTACTCAGTTCACTGATTCAAATGCCAATCTGGTCCAGAAACACCCGCACAGACACAACTAGAAATAACGGTTTACCAGCTATCTGGGCATCCCTTCATCGAGTCAAGTTGACACCTAAAATTAATCATCACAGTTACCAATCACCTCCATGCTTCAATTCCATTGGTCATTTCTCAGTCTCACTTTTTTTTTTACCTATAAGTAGCAATGGACATAGGTCAGCATATCATGTTTTATGAAAAAATGTTTTCACTTAGTTTCTGCAATCCTACATTTTTGCTTTGTTTCTTACCTCACGTACTATTCTTGTCAGTCTCCTTTCCTAACTCCTCCTCCTCTTCCTGAGTCCTAATTGCAGGAATGCCCCAAAACTCACTCCTCCGGCCTCTTCTTTTTTAGCTACTGTCACCCCAAAGTAATCTCACCTAGTACCATAGATTTAAATCATCTATATATTCATACCTTCAAATTTATGTACAGCTCCAATGTCATCTTTGATCAATAGACTTATATATCTACTTGCCCACTTGACATCTCTACTTGAATATGTAGATGGCCTCTGCAGCTTAAATAGTCTAAAACTAAACTCTTGATTGCGCTCCTCCTTCAAACATGCTCCTGCAATGTTTTCCTCGTCAGTAGATAACATTGAGTGGTTCAAGCCAAATCCTTAGAGTCATTCTTAATTTCCTGTTCTCTCTCTCTCTTCTCTCTCTCTCTCTCTCTCTTTCTCTCTCTCTCTCACCTACATCTAATCCATCTGTAAATACTATTTGTTTGGACTTCAGAATAAATGCAAGATGCAATGACTTCTCACTATCTCCAATGCTACCATCTGTTTCAAACTGCCCCATCCCTCCCTTGAATTAGTGCAACATTTTCCAAACTGATCTCTCTTCCACATTTGCCCCTTCTGTCTCACAAGGCTCACCTGATCAAAACCTTCCAGTGGGTTCCAAGTCAAAAAAGAAAAACATTCAAAATCCTTGTATCATGGCTGACAAAGTTCTCCCTGGCTGAAGCTCCAAATTTACCTCCTTTTAGTCTTCTACTTCCCCCCTGAAATGGTCTGTGAGGCCCCAGCGAACACGCTCTGCTGCCACAGAGTCCATTAGCTCACCTCCAAGGAAGGCTGACCCTCACTCAGCACAGGCAGACTCATCGTCAGGATGAGCCAAACAAAGGAATAAATATGTCCCCTCTGGGCCC
>CAUYRT010090436.1:0-16430 GCA_963574885.1 Lepilemur ruficaudatus | reverse complement strand
AATTACATTATTAGGAGAGGCATCATTTTAAATTAAGAAGTGATGCATGGCTATGACTGGCTTCCACCCATTATCTTTTTATGATTAAGGAATATTTTGCCATGTTAAAAGATGGACACACTTGAAGCACTGACTCGGGTGAGGCAAAGGCAATATATGTAACCTAAACGTTTGTACCTCCGTAATATGCTAAAATAAAATTTAAAAAAATCTAGGATAGGTAACGCACGTGGGGAAATGAACCATCCTTCAATCTTGAACGTGCTGCTGAGTGAGTCAGCATGCAGGCTGGTTTGAGGGAAATAGTCAGAAATGTCTGTGAAAAACAAAAGCCAAAAAATATTAATAAAATGATGATGCTTGCAAAAAAAAAAGAAAGTAAATAATAGAAAAAGAATTTTTGGAACATCAGGAATGAAGAAAGAACAGTGGAAATAGAAAACATATGGAAAAATGCAATAGAGTGCCCTTCTTTGCTTGAGAAATTGTTTGGCAACTGAAGCAAAAATTTTAACTTTCTCCAAATATGGAGGTGGTTCTCCAAATACATAGAAGAAATATTTAATATAATTACATTGCATATGGGGGAGAGTAAAGAGACAAAGTAGGTAAGAATTTCATACTTGAACTTACACAATGTTGACACAAGTAGACAGTGATAAAGTATGTATATATGTGATACCTAGAGCAACCATCAAACAATATACACAAAGAGATACACTAAAAACACTACAAATATATTTACAGAACAAATACTGCATGGTTCCGTTTATAAGTGGTATCAAAAATAGTCAAACTCATATAAGCAAAAAATATAGTCATGGTATTTTGTATACCAAGGGAAGAGCTGTGAGGAGAAGAAAATGGGGAGATGTTATTAAATGGATATAAAGTTTCAGTTATGTGAGATGAATAGAGATCTGCTGTATAACATAGTGTCTATAGTTAACACTTTGCTATTGTGCACTTCAAAATCTTTTGAGAATAGATCTCACATTAAGTGTTCTTATCAAAAACAAAAATGAAAAAAAGGGACACAGGAAACTTTGAGAGGCATTGGATATGTCTGTCTCTTTCATTGCTGTGGTTAAGGCATTACAGCCATTTGCAAATGTCCAAATGCATTAAAGTGTACACATTTATATACATGAGGTTCTTTGCATACAAATTATACTTCAATAAGGTTGTTAAAAACAACCTACAGATAAATCAAAATGGATTATAAAGTATAGGTAAGTAACACATAGGAAAATAGAAAACACAAAAATGAAACAAAAATGAGATAGCAACAGAAAACAAACATAAATGGCTGACTTAAACTGTACCATATCAATAATTTCATTAATATAAATGATATAAGAATTACTACCTGTGTGGAAAAAAAGATAGTGATCCAACTAGAATATGCTATCTGTTAAAAACTCACTTCAAACATAACAGTCTCAAGAAGATTATACTCAATTAAAAAATCTCAAAGATTATGTACTGTTTGATTTTATTTGAATAACATTCTTGAAGTGACAAAATTATAGAAACAGAGAATAGCTTAGTGGTTGTCAGGGATTAGAGATGTTATGGTTTGAGTATAAAGAAGTGGCAAAAATGATTTTTGTGGTGATGGAATATTTATTTTTATTGCAGTGATGGCAATATCAATATCTGTGATAAAATAGCATAGTGGATATTTTACACATTATATACATATATATGTTATACATAGCAACAATATATGAAGATCAATTTCCTGGTTTTGATATTTACTATAGTTACATAAATTGTGACCATGGAGGAAACTGATGAACAGACCTCCTCCTCATACTAATATTGCAAACAAAATGAGTCATGTTTTGAAAAGATAAACAAATTGACAAAAATTTAGCTAGACTAAGAAAAAAGAGAAGACTCAAATTAGTAAAATTAGAAATAAGAGAGGAAACATTACAACTGATGCCAAAGAAATACAGAGAATCATAAGAGAATACTGTGAATATTTACATGCAAACAAGTTGGGTAATCTAGAAGAATCCTACTATGACTGAATTATGCACAAGGAAACTATAAGACTAAATCAATAATGAGTAAAGAGGTTGACTCAGCAATCAAAACCTCCCTACAACAAAGTCTATGACCAGATGAATTCACCAATAAATTCACTTTATTGGTGAATTCTACCAAATAGTTAAAGATGAATTAAGCCCAATTCTTTCAAACTCTTTCAAAAAATTGAAGAGGAAGGAACACTTTCAAACTCATCTTATGAAGGCAATATTATGATGATATCATTTCAATTAAAAATACTACAAGAAAATAAATTACAGACCAATGCTTCTGATAAACACAGATGTAAAAATTCTCAATAAAATTCTAGCAAACAGTATTTAACAGCATATTTAAAGGGTTATACGTTATGATAAAGTGAGGATTACCAGCCAGATGCCAGGATGGTTGAACATATGAAAATTGACAAACATGATACATAACATCAACAGAATGAAAGATTAAAATTATATGATTATCTCAATAGATGAATAATGAGCATTTGACAAAATTCAACAATCTCACTATAACACACTTAGCAAATTAGATATAGAAGGAATGCATCTCACTACAGGTCATATGACAAGCATAAAACACTGATGAAATAAATTAAAGCATGCACAAATAAATTGAAAAACATCCCGTGCTCATGGTTTGGAATAATTAATATTTTTAAAATGCCCACACTACCCCCCCAAAAAAAAGCTGTAGAGACAAGGCAATCCCTATCAAAATTCCAATGGCATTTTTCACAAAAATAGAAAACCAATCCTAAAATTTATATGGAAACACAAAAGACTCAGAATCTTCAGAAGAATAAAGCTGGAGGCATCACACTTCCTTATTTCAAAATATATTGCAAAACTCATTTTAAAATTAATTATGTCAGTGTACTATTGATTAAAAAATAAGCAAATATCCCAGCAAAACAGAATAACTAGTCAAGTAAGAGGCTTACATATTTTTGGACATGTGATATACTTTTTAAAGTAATAATGGTGGGAAAATGTAGAATTTCTATTTATAAAGAATTAAATTACAGTCTCACCACTTACTGCACACAAACATCAGTTCTGGGTAGATTAAAGCATCTTTAATGTGAAAGATAAAACCATAAATCATTAATGATGTAATATAGGAAGACAGCACAAACATAATCCATCAATATGTTAATAAATACGGAACTAGTGCATGAAAACTAAAAATTTTTAGTAGCATAAAAGCGAAAAACAAGATACCAGTGGGAGAAGTTATTTTTAACACAAATAAATGACAAATGATTGATACTTATAACAAATTTATGAAACTTCTATGATTATAAAAAACCTGGCTGAAAAATAGGCAAAATCCATGAGTATGTATTTCACAAAAGAGACAATCTAAATGGGCCATAAACATATAAAAATATCGTCCACAAATTAATGTCATGGAAATTTAAATTAAAAACAAAACTAAAATATTATATTTCACACCTAAGAGATTGGCATACATTAAGAAGTCTAATAATTCCCAGTGTTAGTGGGAATGTGTGGTAATGAGAACTCCCCTTCATCGTTGGTGGGAGTATAAATTGGGAGATAGTCTGATATCACTTATAAAGGTAAATGTTTTTTCACAGTCTGTGCAGTTTTTATTTGAATCAGGAACTAATCAAATCTATACACAGTCTACAAACAGTCGAAAAGGTGAATAAAAGACCTGCAGTCCATCTGGGTGGGGGCTGAGGGTGGGCTGGGTAAGTGTCACAACTGGCACCCAGAGAGAGGGCCAATTATCCTTTGCTGCCCAGCAATTCCACTTTTAGGTTTTAGCTCTAGGAAAACATTTGCCTATATACCCCCAGAAAGAAAGCGCACATATGTTCATAACAGCTTTGATCATAATAATGAAACGCTTTTAACAATCCAAATGTTCATTGATTGTAGATGGGATAAATGACTTGTAGTATAATCACAAAGTGTAACATAATATGACAATAAAAACAAGTGAACTACAGCAACAGGCAGCTATATATTGTGATTCTCATAATATTAAGCGTAAAGAACAAATTAATGCAGTATGATTTTACTTGGGTTCAATATAGAAGCACAGTACACTAAACAATATATTAAGTGACCTATAAAAATGGCAATTACATATGATTCAACCTAATATGAAAGGGGGTAATTCTATTATATAAAGAAAATGAAGGAGTGATGATTATAAAAGTTAGGTTAGTATTATCTTTGGGAGGGAGAAAGGAGCATTAGGACCAGTTTGGTGGGTGACCTGTGCAGTATCACAGGGCCCTGCATTCAGAAGAGCCCCATACTCAATTTATGATCTGCCATCTTGAAATTCACAATAACTTTTAAACTCAGGGCCCCAAATCTTCATTTTGAACTGGGACCCACAAATTATACAGCCATTTCTGGGGAGATACAATCATGGAAAAACATTCTAGAGGTTTCTGATATATTAACAATATTCTTTTTTTCTATGAATAATAGATACTAAAGTATTTGTTTTGTTATTTTTTTACATATACATGCATCTTCTAATTCTCCTGAATGCATTATTTATTTTTCAAATAAAAACAGGCCAAGATGGTTAGCATTCGATTACACACTAAGTTTCAATATTTATTTGTGAAGCTCCACATACCCAGCATAAAACTGTCTACTTCACTAAAACATTATTGTTATGATCCAATTTCTAACAGGAATGAGAAAATAATTTTTTTCCTTTCTAAAGAATAATTATTTTTAATTATTCATTAAATATTTGTTACATAGCTACTATTCAGAAAACATTAACACCTGATGGATATTTATTTGTTCATTGTTTTTCTCCCTGAGTCCCAACTGAAATGTAAGCTTCATGAGATCATAGACTCAATCTGTTTGGTTTACTTCTACATACTCAGTGCATGGATCAGTCATTGGCATATACCACAAACAAAGTAAATATTTGCTGAAAATTAAAATCATAATTTAAGGAAAAATGGGGGCTAAGAAAATAGAGCAGACTATGTAAAGACAACAATTCAGGGCGTTTAGGTATTAAAATAAAGAGAAGCAGAGAAAGGAGCAGTAGCTGAAAGGCGATGGGGTGTGAGAGATTGCTTAAAAATGACCACGTAAGAGCATTTTGTTTACCAATGTTGTTGCCTTCTGGAGAGAGGGTGAATTTGAGAAGTAAGAGTGCAGTGCCTGGATAATTGCAGACACAAAATCCTTGAGTAGATCAAATAAGTTGAAGTTGATTATGGTAGAGTCAGTCTTGGTCCTAGATATGTGCATAGAAATTTCTCTATTGAAATAAAAAGCAGATCAGATACACGTACTTATCTACTGAGGTAAACTTCATTCTGTGAATATATTAATGAATACTTGCCATGTGTAAAATAACACTACTCCACCCATATATTAAATCTCTCCTTTTTTTGTACTGTTTTCCTATCTAGCTTCAGCACTATCGTCCTTTATTAAATAAATTATTCACCGTTGCCCCTAACTCTGCTAACACCATGTCCTTCCATTTTACCCACCCTGTGGAACTTTCACTCTGGATCAATCCAATTTTTTGACTTTCCTTCTCCATCGAGCTGCTAAAGATTGTTGAAGAAAATATATCATTGAGGATGACCTCCACCTGTAGTGAGGCCAGGGACTCTTTCTACTACTACTACTACTACTACTACTACTACTACTACTACTACTACTATCTGTCTATCTATTCAGCTTTTGCCACATTAGCTTTTCATGATATTTATCTCTCATCTCATAAACCTAATCTTAAATCTTTTTTGAAACCCACTTGGAAACTTTACCTGCTATTTCTCTAGATAATCAAGGATTTCAGTGAAGAAGTCATATGACTCTCTTTTGCAATACCTACACATGTGTTTCCATTTGCATTCATGCTTCCCCCGCCCCCCACCACCCTCTTTAGCATCAGAGGTGCTAATTTCTCCAACTATGTTCTGGATTCCAATGATGATCCCTGCATGCCCTGCTGCTCCTGTTCAATATTCATGGGTTTCGGAGATCGTTGAGCTGTTGGAAACTTGAAAACATTCATTGTGGGGATAGTTATATTACCAAAACCAATGAAAGCTAAAGATGGGAGTCTTTTTTTCTTTTTTAAGAGCCACTTTACCACCGCACCACTGGCTATTTTCTTTATTATAGTTTATAAGCATATTTAAATATCTACCATGTTTAAGAAATAATTGTTTCCAAGATTTTCCTCCATATTTCTTTTCATCTGCAAATCTTTTTTCTTTTCCTTCATAGACAAATTATTTGAGACTTGTCTCTAATGACTTTTCCTACTTCCTTATATCTTACTCATTCTTCAATCATTGAAAACAACAGATACAGCTGATTATTAATTGTATCATCCCATCATACTACCTTTGATATAGTAACTAATTATCTTTGTAGTGCCAAATCATATGCAGAGATTAAAGAGATAGAAGTTATTAATAAGATGTAGCTAAGGTAGTATCCATTAATTGCCTTCACTGTAAAGTTACTCTTGTCCCTTTGTAATTAAAAAGCAATTTGTGGAATATACTTTGTGATTATATAAAGGTATGTTCCTCGTAAAACTTTCACTACCTACATTTAGAATTTCTTAATTATTTGTAATTATTCTTGCCTGAATCAAGTCTAATTTTAAAGATCGAAAAGTGGTGATGTTATGACTCTGTCATTTTTTCTACATTTATTTATTAGTAGTTGGCATTCTACTAAAGGGAAGATCTTTCTGCTTCCCACTCCCTGCCATGGCATGCATTGCTTCCAGGACTTTTAAGGAATGAGCCAGGTATTTGGAATTCGTAACTTTCTACTAATAATTCCTATTGTTATATACCAACAAATTCATTTTTTGACTTTGGCCTCTTTATCTTGATATTTGCTTTCTTCCATCATAAGAATCCTGGCTTTGAACAAGGCATATAATTCTTTTTATAATCTAATTATTATATGATTTCATTTCAGAATTGCTGTACTAATACTACTATTTTTTTAAAAAGTCAGTAGTGAAGTTGAAGATTTTTCACATTTCTTTCTTTAGACCAAGGGTGCGAAGTCAAAGTACTCTCTTTAAAAGTTACATGAATTAGTATGATACTGTTTTCTTCAGTGTGTTAAGTTGTTCATTTGAAATATAAATGTATTCATGTTTCTGCTTGTATTAACATTTAAAAATATTCTTCCATCTTTTTAAATTAAGTTTTATATTTTGAATATGTGGAACATTAGTGTGATTCTGAAGTCAAATCTTCACAAGAAGATATATGCAGAGAAGTGTAGTTTCTTTTCCACCCCTTCCATTCCATTCCCTCACCCCTACTAAGTAGGCAAGTTTATCATTTCTGTGTTTCTCTTTGCAAATTTAGTGGAAACATGGACAGATACATTACCTGGTTTTTCTTTATTTTGCTCATAAAAGGAAAAATTATATGTAAAATGTGTGTGCATATACATGTATACATGTATATGTATGTGTGTGTGTATATATGTGTGTGTATATATGTGTGTGTGTGTGTATATGTCTTTTGTGTTTTGTTTTTTTCTTCCTCACTTAATATCTTACCAGGGAATAATTTCTCATCAGTTGATAGAAATTTTTAATATATTTTGATATTAAGGAAGGTTTGCAGTATTGTTAGCTGCATTATCTTTGTATTTACATAATTTCAGTACCCTTACTGCCCTTTCCTTCTTAAATTTTTATTATCTGATTTTTTAATAATGGCATCCTTTAATTCTCACTTATTTCTTATGCATCAATTGAGAAAATTATTCTGATTTCTCCTTTTCATTTCCCTTCTTCCCCCCTTTTTAGAACTCCATTCTTTGTATTTTATAATTCCTTTTAGATGTTACTCTTCTATTCCTGTTCAATTGTGTTAGTCTACAATTAATCTATAGTTAAATGTATTAAGTGCTCACCTGTATGTCTGTCACTAATGCCTTCCCTATTCATCTCTTAGTTGAATTAAGTTTATCATCCAATATATTCCTCAGGAAGAATTCAGAATTATGATATGTCTTGAAATTTTGTGTGCTTAAACTGTTTTTCTATAGTCTTGAAATATACTGGGTATATAAAACATTTATCTTACATTTCCTTTTCTTGAGTTTCTTATAAATGCTGGTTTCTTTCTAATTTTTTGAATTGTTGACTTTAAGAATTCTTATTCTAGTCTTATTTCTATATTATTATTAAAAGTTTATCTATTCTTTTTAGAGGCTCTAAGAATTTTTTGTCTGTTTTTAAAGTCTAAACATTTCCTAGAATATGTCTTGTAGTTAATTGTTCTGGGTCAATTATCTCAGATACATGATGGATCCTTTCAATATGTGGGTTCAAAGCCACAATTTGTCTCTAAATTTTGAGGAAACTTGTCAAACTGTAGCTTAAATATGATTTCACAGTTTTTTGTTTGTTTCTTTTTCTGCTTTCGTGGCTCCAATTGTATATCTATATGATCTTCATTGCCTGCCTTCTACTTTAATTATTTTCTCTTTTTTAACTTATTCCTTTATCTTATTTTTTTTCTATTGGGCATTTCACATTTTTTCTTCAGTGACCTTTATTAAATTTTTATTAAAATATTTTTTGTTTGGGCATCTTGTGTTTTATTCTTTGGTACTGAGATGGTTTTATCTCTTCTTTTTAATTTCCTGCCTGAGTTTGAGAAAATCACATTTCATTTATCTCTCTTTTTATCCATTTGTGCCTTTACTTTTTGAATATTTGATTTATCTTTTCCCCCATATTTACAGAATCTTTAAAATAATTTTTAATTTTATTTTGAATGCTATGCTGCAATATTCTTCCACTCACAGTTGGTTTTTCTAAATGGATTGTCATCAGATAAAAAAAAGTGCTTTCTTCTCTATTTATTGTCTTCTACCCAAAATAAAATGATTCTCTGAGACTGCTGCTTGGTCCTCCCTGTTTTGATTATCTTTCTTATAATTAATGTTGGGTATTAATAAGTACCAAACTTTTATTCAGTATTTTAGCACTTAGTGATTAACTTTCTCTTTTTGGAGGTGATTTTATCTTTGCTTTAGCTATGTCTTCAGTTCCGTGATCCTCTTCTTCATGGCACAGTTTTTCAAACACATTTCTTCCCATCTTATGCATTAAATCCGTGTAGCGACAGCACAAATTATTGATAGACATGTTGGTGTTTTGTATTATTTCTCTAGTTACAGATATTTTGAGGTTTATGTGCTCATTCTCCTCAAAATAGGGAAAAATCACAAGACTATGTGTGATTTTACTTGCATGTCTCATTGATATATATAGATTTGGGGGCAAAATACCAAAAAGATTTATATTTAGGCTACCACAATTACCCTAGGTGCAAGTGAAAGCTTCAATGTAAATTTTAAATGTCACATGGAAACTTTTCAACAAAAGAAAAAACTGGCTCTGGAACAGCATGATTTGCTTCATCAGATATACAGATTCCTCATCAGTTTAATATTTATCACTATGTGCCAGTCACTGTATTGGATCCTGTAAATAAATTCATAAGTTATTGATACACTTTGATTGGAACATAGGCCTTGAGTATGGAAGTAGGGAAAATGCAAAGGGAAAAGAAGTTTGAGGTAATTAAGTACACAGCCTTGAATTTTAGAGCTAACATTTCTTTAATTAAATGCAGTAGGCAAAGCAGAACCTTTCATAATACTTTTACTTTGGAGGTCCAAATAAGTTCAGCTAGATAATTTTGTATCAACCAGGAGCATGAAATACTTTAAAGGTAGTTTGGTCTCTTTTGTATTTTTTATTCTTTTATAATTATTTCCTTATCTTTATGCACATAGTCTGCTCAAAATCCTTGAATGAAATAAAGTAACATGAATAGCCTATAGTTAATAATGAAAAAATTCAGACTGTTATAAAGACATACAGACAGAAAAGAAATTCTTAAAAAATAATATGGAAGAAGGGAAAAAGTAGGCATTAGTAAGTCTTCAAGCTTACCATAGAATTAGCTAGAATTAAACTAGACCAATATTTTTACTAGTGACCAGATAATAATTGTAGAATAAGTTAAGACAGCAAGTTTTGAGTTTTTCTTGAAGAGTTAGTATAATTCAAATTTATGCCCCCATGTTTTCCCTTCTCAGAAGCAGGAGTAAAAAACTTAGTGCCTGCAATTTTTTTGACAATCTAGTCAAAGAATTAGTTTCTTCTGATTCCCTCTTCTTCCACCAAAAGATTTTTTAAAAATGAATAAAATTAAATCCCCAAAGCCTCTTTACTTCAAATGAAAATCAAAGCATAGAATAGAAAATCTGATTTTAGCCAGTATCCTTCTTGGGGTGGAACATATTAGTCCTTTTGGTCAAATAACTTATAAATAAATTCAGCAACACATAATGCACTTACATTTACACATTCATTCTATCCCAGTAACTACAAGTCAGTTTAAAAAAAAAAACACAAAAAAAAACTACATGACCCTAAATAGTATCTTATTCACATACCAATGGATATTAGTGGCTTGGTTGTCATGGAAACACACCTTTTGTTTGTTTGAGAGATCTATCAAGTGTGTGCCTTTGAATCTTTGCATGCTGTATCTGCAATGCTGTTACAGGTATTTTAAAGTAGTAAATAAAATTAAGCAACTATGCAATATATGCTGAAAGAAGAAACACATTTACCTTCATGCATTTTAATAAATCAGTGTTTACTGACATTTAAAATATAAGAACTAAGTATTATATTATTCAAGAAGGAATGTGGTTCACAAGACTCTGCTTTTTCCTTATATTACATAGAATGTAGGAAATCATCAAACCTTAGAACAAAAATAAAATAGGACACCATGGCTATTTAAAAGTAATATTCATTCCTCTCAAAAGAGTGGTTTTATTATAAAAATCAACAGTATAGGCATTTTACGGGCAAAACATCCAATGTCTTATCTCTCACACTCATTCTCTTTCTTAATGTGTCACAATAACATCATCATTATGTGTTAGTGGGTGCCATGAAAAAATATATATTACAATCTGCAAGTGCTAAAAGAGCAAAATTTAAAACTAGAGCTATATTTTTCCCATCTAAAAGTCACTGACACAAAAGAAGAAGATGAACAAAGAACTATGGAAGTATGCATTGGATGGAAGCTTCTGGAAGTTATATGTTACTTTGTTCAAAAGCACAAACCACAAAAAATTCTTAATGTCAGCCCTATTGAGAGGTCAGTGCCTGTTGGGCAGTCACTGAGCCTTGATTTCAGCATATATATGTACAGAGAGAAAGTTCAAGCTAGAGTAAATCAACATCGATGTGCAATGTTTCTGAAACAGTAGAAAGGATTTTTTGAGAATATTGTTAAGAAATGAATAAGAATAAAAAAGAAATATTTGTTAAGCCTTTACTTCTATCTTAATGGATTGGAAATATAGACGTTACAGTAAATAAAATGAACTGTGCAAATATCAAATTGATCAGAAGAGTTCACTGCTATTTTGATAATTGTGGTTGGAGTTTCTTGTTGTTTGGGGAATCTTGCTGATTATAATAAAACTTATCAGTTACCTCATTAAAGAAAATTATTTAAGGACATGTTTTCAACCTTCATAAATATGATCTTATTCAGTGAATAGCTTATCTATTTTGAGAAATTAGAAACCCATTTAGAAAGACAGTATTAACTGCAATATGTCCCATGGATATGTTTAAATCCCTAGATATATATTCTCTGGCTATATTTGGGAGAACAGATTCAGTTTATGTTTTTCACAAGACTTACAATCAGGGGGATGTGGGGAGATGTGGGAATGTAAAAGTTTATTCCTTCAAGCCTTCTTACCCCATCTGAAGCAGCAATGCTTTAGGGCTCTATAATATTCTTCATGTATGAAGGACATTTTCTAACATTATCAGAAACAATAAAGTTACTTTCTTTAGGGAGAAGAAAAAAGGAAAAATGGTGTTCCTAAAAGTTCCATCTACCGTTTTGTCAGTAACTATAAGTTGGAATCCATGCCATTGTCAATCATTTCTGTTTCTCATCGAAAAATGTGAAAAATTTCCATATATATTTTGTAACCTACTTTAATTAAAACTAAAAATTGACTAAAAATAGATTTAGTTAAAATCTATGCTCATTCAGTTTTTAAAAAATAGATTTAAAAAACAGGAAAAATCTTAGCAATGAAAATATATTAAAATTTAACATGTAACTTTTTAGACCTGGATAAGATGTGGCTGTGGGAAGGAGAATAAAAAACCTACTCAGTAATAAGCCAGGTCTTAACTAAATGCATTCAGAAGGTACCATGAGTTTTAAAACAAATATTGCATTATTTTTATTAAAATATACTTCAATTACTAAAAAATAAAATTGAATTAGCCTAGAAGAGATCAAATCTAGCATTCATCACAATCTTATCTACTTGCACCTTTTATTTTAAGGACAATTGATTTACTGAATGAATTTAAATGCAAATAAATATAACTTTTATGTAAGAAAAATTTAGAGGTGTCCAATCTGTATTAGATAATTCTTTGGAGCATGAGAGTAGTGAAAGAATAAAAATGAAAATAGACATTCTCATGGTATTCATTTGACATTTTAACTATTGATAAAAAATAGTTCAAAATAAGTCCTCACAAAACTTAATGTAAAATAACTCAGCGGGAGTTGGGGCAGCCTTTGTCTTGTTCCATTTCTCACATTGTGAAGAAGCAGACTAGAAATCCACTAAGGGTTAAAAAGAAAGGAAGGAAGGAAGGAAGAAACTAAAGCAGTAGATAATATGTTAAAATTATCTTTGTAGAAGAATCATTGATCTGTCACAAGATAAGAGAATATTCAAACCAATATATATACATATGGAGAGAGAGGGAGAGAGAGAGAAAGAGAAAGTGCTGATAGAAAAAGCAATTAGGACTTTGTTCATCTGCACAAATAACAAATTGTTTTATGTTCAATTTTACAAATATTTCTAAAATTGCATTCAACAATTAGAAAATACGCATTCTGTTCAAACACATATAAAACACTTACAAAAATAGACCACATGCTAACCTATAAAACTACTTTCAAAATATTAAGAATTATTTCACACAGACCACATTCTTTAGTACGGTAGTACAATTAAGTCAGAAATGATAACAAAAGTAATTAGAACAAGTTCTGTGTATTTAAATAAAACATGTCTAAACAACTCATGGGGCAAAGAACACAACATAATAAAAAATAAGATTTGAAAAATATAAATAAAGGAAAAACCTGTTTTTCTGCACTAAAAACACTTCTGACAGAAAAATGTATGGGTTTTCCACTCAAAACTATTCTCTAATTCTCTGTGGACACCAACTGGGTATCCTGCAATTTAAATCTAACTCTACTTACCTAGAATTAGTGCACACCCCACAGGTTAAAGCTTTAGTCCCACAAGACCATCCGCATTTCAGACCCAATCGCAAATCCCAGGCTGTCATCTGCACATCTCAGCAACTGGCTACATACTGGGAGTGTCTATAACTTTCTCCTCAGGTTTGATAATTTGCTATAATGGCTCACAAAATCTAGGGAAACATTTATGTTTACCAGTTTATTAATATTACAGAAGATACTATACAGGGCACAGATGTGCAGTCAGATGAAGAAGTAGATAGGACAAGGTCAGAAGTGTCCTGAGCATAGAAACTTCTATCCCCCTGTGATTGAGGTATACCACCTTTCCAGCACAGGGCTGTGTTAGCAACCTGGAAGCATTCAGAATTTTGTAGCTTTAGTTTTTTTTTTTTGTTTTTTTTGTTTTTTTTTTTATGAAGGCTTCATCATATAGGCAATATTAATAGGTTGGTTATTAATTCAATCTCCAGTTCTTCTCTGCCCGCTGGATGTTGAGGAGTGGAACTGATAGTTCCAATCTTCCAATTATGGCTTAGTCTTTCTGCTGGCCCTGCCCCCATCTTGAAGCTATCCAGGGTACACCAAAAGTAGCTTCATTAGAGCAAAACACCAAAAGTAGCTTCATTTCCTCCTATCACCCAGGAAATTCCAAGGGATTTAGGGGCTCTGTGTCAACAACCTGGGTCAAATGCCAAATATTAGAACAAAAATTCTCCTAGCACATACTCAGGAAATTAGAAGGGTTTTAGGAGCTCTGTGTCAGGAACCAGAGACAAAGATTAAATATATGCGGATAAATATGTCACAATGAAAAGACAAATCAAATTTGCAGGATACAACCACATCAGTATATGGAGGAATTTTTAAAGATATACATGCTTAGATTAGAAAACAATAAAAGTTCAAAATTAATAAACGAAGCTACTGTTTTCAGAAGTAGTAGAAAGAAATATATAATAAATCTCAAAAATGTAAATGTAAGAGAATGATAAAGTTAAAATTTAAATAAACAGAAAACATATAAAATAAAAAGATCCAACAAAGCCAAATATTGTCATTTCTAAGGACTTACAAAATAGAAAAAAAAAAGATGAATATAATCATGATTAAAGGGCATTAATTATATTTAGAATAAAATAGCGGGTATAATTAGGTATATTTCAGGGAATAAACAGACAATAAGAAAATATTTTAACAACTTAAAGTCAATATATTTTAAATAAATCAACACATTTCTAACAAATTATAATTTATTGAAACTAACCATGAAATAATCTTAATTTCAATAGTTCTAGTAGAAACCAAATCAGTAATATCAGTAATTAAACTACCTACAAATATAACAGTAGGCCCAGTCAGTGTAAAGTCAAGTTCTACAAGACATTTCAGGGTCTGATGCTTCAAACTTTTTGCAAATAATTCTAGAGCCATAAAATAAAGAGACATTCTCCTTTTATTTTATGACACTAGACCATATCAATTGTCAAACCAGGTGCAGTCACACTAGACAGGGAAGTTAAATGCCAATTTAATTCACAAACATTGGTGCACCAATCTAAAGTAAAATATTAAACCAAATACAGCAATGTAAATGAGTTTTGGTGATTTATTCAAGGAATTCAGGTTGGTTTATCATTAAAAATAGATTAACATTATTGACTAAATACATTAAACGGAAAATCACTTAATTACTTTTGCAAATATAGTAAGAATTTGTTAAAATGCAAATCTTGGTCATGTTAAGAAAAATATTCATAGAAAATAATTAAGAGCATCTATAATAAAAACAACAGCAAAATAACTCCAGCAGATATAATATTAATGGTAAAATATTAAAGCAATTTTCTTAAACATCAAGAATCCAACATGTTTACTGGTTATTGTTTTTCCATCTTAAAAATTTTATGATAGTCAATGTCAATACAGTAGTAAGACAATGTAAAGAAATAAAATATGTAAGAATTTGAGAAATTATTGCAGATTATATAATTTTTATGCTGATAACTTTCTCCAAAAAACTACAGATAAATTTTTAGAACCAATAAAAAATTTTAACAACTTTGCTAGGAACACAACCAAATTCAATAAAAACACAATAAAACTCATTTTCCAGAAAGAGGATAAGGCTTAATTTTTGCAGGAAAAAAATATTACTTCAGTCTCCATAGTCTCTTTTACACAATATCTAGATCATATTACAAAGCATAAGAAATTCAAGCAAGCAAGAAAATATTATCTGTGATCAACAGACAACACAATCATCAGAAGTCACAGATAAACCAGTTATTGAAAAACCAGAGAAGTACTTCAAAACAACAATTATAAATATCTTAAAGCAAATTCAGAAATGGATGAATCTAATGGGTTAAGAGATTGGGAATTTTAGACAGAAATTGCTAGTCTAATAAACAAGATGGAATTTCTAGAAGTAAAAAAATGCAATGTCTTAGATATCAAAATTTTCAGCTGGTTCACTTAACAGTAGTTGGACTCTAAGGTTCACTAAACTTGAAGACAGATCAATAGCAATTATCAAAGTTGAAGCATAGAGAGAGAAAACGATTGGAAACATAAATGAACCTAGTAGTGTCCATTGGAACAATCTCAATAGTTAAAAGGGAAATTGAATTAATTTTGTGAAAAATATAAAATAATAGTCTTCTTGGCCGGGCGCGGTGGCTCACGCCTGTAATCCTAGCATTCTGGGAGGCCGAGGCGGGTGGATTGCTCAAGGTCAGGAGTTCGAGGCCAGCCTGAGCAAGAGCGAGACCCCGTCTCTACTAAAAATAGAAAGAAATTAATTGGCCAACTAAATATATATAGAAAAAATTAGCCAGGCATGGTGGTGCATGCCTGTAGTCCCAGCTACTTGGGAGGCTGAGGCAGAAGGATTGCTTGAGCCCAGGAGTTTGAGGTTGCTGTGAGCTAGGCTAACGCCACGGCACTCTAGCCTGGGCAACAAAGTGAGACTCTGTCTCAAAAAAAAAAAAAAAAA
>CAUYRT010090433.1:0-19674 GCA_963574885.1 Lepilemur ruficaudatus | reverse complement strand
AAGAGCAAGACCCTGTCTCTACTCAAAAAATAGAAAGAAATTAGCTGGACAACTAAAAAACATATATATATATATATATGAAAATTAGCCGGGCATGGTGGCACATGCCTGTAGTCCCAGCTACTCGGGAGACTGAGGCAGTAGAATCACTACTACTGAGGCAGGAGTTTGAGGTTGCTGTGAGCTAGGCTGACACCACAGCACTCACTCTAGCCCAGGCAACAGAGTGAGACTCTGTCTCAAAAAAAAAATATATACCCATAATAATTAACAATAAATAAAATTACCTGGGGGAAAAATTATAACATTTTAAATCACAGGTCCTTCAGTGGGTTTGTGTGGGCAGCCTTACTTGGCGCAGTGGGCAATTGTTTCTTGGTCCATTCTCTCCTGGGGCAATCGCCATGTGTGGGCTCATATCAGTCCTTTTCCTCCTTCTTTATTTTTTTCCTAAAGACAAATCCTATAGCTCAGTGTGGGAAAGACCAATGAAAATCTCCTTGTGAAGGTGCGTTGTTTAGGGTGTTTCTTCCTCACAGAAGGCCCGCTTCCCAGACCCTCAGTTTCCTCATCTGTAAAAGTGGCAGGTTGGGTAATCTGAAGTAGAGTAGATACTAAATCGATCTAAGGTCCCTTCCAATTCTGTGATTCTCTGGCTACTTTACAACTTGGGGGTCTGGAAATGCCCCCATGGCTTTTCCCACTTGTACAGACAGCCGGGGGCACAGCAGATCTAACCTCAGAGGCAGCCCCGCTCTGCCTCACCTCCTGCCTCCGGCAACCCTGCTTTTCCGCAACAGCCCCTTTGCCATGCCGCCTATGCCACGGGAAGTGGAACTCAAGACTGTTCTGACTTGCTGACCTCAGAGGATCTGATGCCTCCAAAGCCACGATGAGCCTTCCAGGTGGGTGGCTTTTAAGACTCCTCTGCCTCCCCGAAAGCTTTATTTGACCAACATCCAAGCTCAGCAACTTTGTTTGCCTGGAGCCAACCTAGGAGCCTTTACCTTGGGGAACCACCTTGTCTCAGCCTTCCCCAGGCACCTCCCAGGGAGGCAGTGTGGGATGGACACATGTAATTCCTACTGCCCTGTGACGTCCTAGCCTTCCTAGCAGGGAGAACGTGTCTCTGCCAGTGTCAAGAAGTCAAAACAAAGCTCCTTTTCCATGTGCTTTTTCTTCTTCAATGGCTTAGTCTGTAGAGTCTTCAGGAAGCATGGTCTAGTGCTCCAAGCTCCAGACAGACGGCTTGACCTCTGTCCTGGTGCACTGGTCTGGCCTGGGCCGGACACCGCACCCCCAGGACTGTTTTCCCATCTGCAAAACAACTGGGGCCTCTCTAAGCCAACATTGCCTCTCACTGCAAAACACAGCAAAACCCTCCCTCCTCCCATGGCTGCCGGACTTAGAAACCAGCCCATCTTCAGGGAAGAAATCTGGCAGGGACCAGAAGAGCCTAGGAGAGTAAGGAAGGAGGTAATTGCACGCTGGGGGGTAAGGGTTGAGGGGAGTGTCTTCTCCACTCTCCTGGCCCTGCGGTGGGGGGTCTCTGCTCTGGGCTCCACTTTGCAGGGGAACAGCCTGATGTGCAGATAAACAGAGGCGCATTGTGAATGGCTGTAGGGTGTCTCTGGAGATCAGTCACACCTTCCTCAGAGCCAGCTTCTGTAAGCATTTTACTTCCCTTCCCCACCCCCACCCTTAGATAAGTGGCTGTTTCCTCTGCCTAGCCCCTGGCCGGTGCTCCTGCTGGGTCATCTTGCCTACCACAGGTTGCAGACAGACTGGCTGAAGTTTCAGAACTCAGCTTCCCTCAGTGCATCCTGTCATCCTCATCTGGTACTTTTTACATCTGCCTTTTACTTAAGACTCTGCCTGACCCAACCTCGAAGGAAAACCTTGCCCCTCCCCCATTGTGCTGGTGTGACGAGGCTTTTGGGAGCTTGGAACAGGCCCTTCCAGTGACCCTCTGCCAGGCCTCTGGTGAGGATTTTCATCTGATCCTTAATCTGCCTCCTCCCCCACTAACCAAACACACCCAACAAGGCCACCTGTGGTGGGCTCATGATATCTTTGGCTCTCATGCTATCAGATAAGGAAACTCCATCAGAGTGCATCATTGACACCAGGTCTGAGGTTTCATTCTTAGGAGGAATAGGAGGGCAGGGGTAGGGAAGTCCAAGTATTTGAAAAGGCAGACAGCCTTGCTCCCAAAAGTAAACCACAGGGCACAATAGCTCGGCCTTTGGGTAAGATTGAAAAGAGCGGTTCTCAGCCCCAGCTGCACATCAGAAACCAGACTGCTCCCCAGACAGATTAAGTGGGAATCTCTAGGGTTGGGACTCAGGCACTGGCTAACTTGGAGAGCCAGCGATCTGAAACAATGCCTTGTTTTGCAGTTTGGGAAGCAGAGGCCAAGGGAGGGGAAGTGGCTTGCCCACAGTCAAATGGCCATTTGGGAAAGAGCCCCGAGCAGAACCTGTGTCTCCTAACTTTAAATTCATATCTCTTCCCATCATGATCTGCCCACTGGTTGCTTTAGACGAGAGGGTCTTAATCTCAGGTGCCCATTAGAATTATCTGAGGAACTTTTAAAATATATGATGATAGGCCTCATGCTGAAATTGTGATGTACTTGCTCTGGAGTATGGCCTGGATATGAGTATTTTTTAAAGTTTGCTGAGTGATTCTAATGCCTAGCCATGATTGAGAGAAGCCCTACTTTAAAGGCTAAACCCCTTCAGAGAGAGAGAGAGAGAGCAAATGAAAGAAAAAAAGAGAAAAAAATAATGCTATGGATGGAGGTCAGAGGAGGGGACTCTTGGGATCTGTCAAAATAAATGATGTTTGAGCTGGATCTTAAAGGAAAAGTTTCAATGCTTAGAAATGGTAAAAAGGCTTTCGAGGAGTAAACAGTATGCATGGTGTCCCATAGGCAGGGATATGAGAGATGTAAGAGCTGGGAATTGGACAAAACAGGCAAATTGGGACCAGACCAATTCCTCAAGGGAGACCTTGCATGCCACATACAGGAGCGAGGTGTGAATTGTCTAGGCCAGTGGCTTTGAAGTGAGAGCAAGTACCAGACTTGCCTGGTGGGCTTGTTAAAACACAGACTGCTGGGCACCCCTCAGAGTGTCTGACCCAGTGGGTCTGGGTGGGACCTGGGAATTTGCATTTCTAACAAGTTCCCAAGTGATAATGATGACACTTCTGGTCCTCAGAAGACATGTTAAGTACTGTGCTAGGCAGAGGGAAGTCAGAAAGTTTTGCATCTTGAATCTCTTGGAGCGAGAGAGGGAGAGAGAGGAACTTCAGTAAGACAGAAATATTGATCTGGTGCGGAGGACTGAAGCAGGCAGAGAGGAGCGCTAACACAGGCGCTTGCACTAGGAATGGAGAGGGAGGCCCCGAGAAGGGCCTGGGCAGTAGGCTGGGGAGGAAGGACAGTGTGGAGTGTGGTCAGCCGATGGGTGCACAGAACACGGAGGCCAATTGGATTCAGAGGGAAGTAGTGACAGAGACTGTGGCGAGTGAGTTTTGGAGACTAACCAACCAGCCACGAGGGTGCAATTCACTGAGCTGAGCAGGCAGGAGGAGGGGCGGGCGTGGGAGTGGCGCCAGGACCCTGGGTAGAATACACCCCGATCCCTGGTCTCACGTGCAGGGCAAGGGCGAGACCCAGACTCAGGCCTAGAGCACACCAAGATGAAGACTTGGCTTTGCTCCCCCGACAGTTGCTGTTTCTGCCCTAAAACTCTCCTCCTGGGGCCACTGGGTGGCAGGTAGGGGAGGGCTGAGCTGTGTGATGGCCCAGCACAGGACACTTTGGCTGTGTCCCATCCGGTGGACAGGAGCCGAGGACGACTGAGCTCTTTGTCCCTTCAAGACCAATCAGGGAGGCAAAGGAAGCAGGCATTGCCAAGCACTCACACTGAAACCCACTGTGCCCCAAGCCCTCACCTTCACCTGCCTTCGGGTTTACAGGACTTGTTCCCTTAGAGTGGTTCTCAGTTTGGGCTACATGTTAGCATCACCTGAGGAGCTTTAAAAGCACCTGGCACCTGGGCTGCACCCCACACCAATAAAAACAGGGTTTCGGCGTGGGACCAAGGCGTCAGCACACTTTAAACCTCCCAAGTGATTCCTAAGTGCAACCAGGGTCGAGCGTTGCACCCTGTAGGGTGTGTGTAGGGAGCCCTCAAATAGCGTATGTATGTAAATGACACTTCCTCCCTAAGGAAATGGTTTGAATGATGGGTCTAACGTTGCCCCACCGCACCCCACTGTCCTCCTCCCACACAGGGAACTGGCCTTCTGACCCCAGGCCTGCCACGCAGGTTGGAGCAGGGGTTGCTGCCTCCCACAGCTGGAGTTTGTGGAGCCAGAGGCCACGTCCTGGAAGGGAGAGGCTTGAACGTCCCAGTTCACCCAAGTGTGGCTTCATTCAAGGAGGCTGGACCAGAAAGGCGTGGAGGGGTGGAGTGTGTGTGGGGAGAGATGGGGTGTGGTTCAGAGCCGGCACAAGCCAGCAGTTCCGAGGACCGGGGAGACCCTGTGGGAGGAACAATGGGTGTGGGTGCAGGGAGGTGCACGGTGTGGATTTTGGCAACACCAGGCGACTCCCCACAGCTGCTCCTCAGGCACCTGGGAGTGTGGGAAAGCCAGGAGCGGCCGGAGTGTGACATGGCCTCGTCTCCTGTCCTCCCTGAGGCAGGTGTGAAGGGCAAAGAGGGCAAAGTGCCAGAAACTGAGAAGATGAGCGACTCACGGGTGGGGGCATTGATTCCAGGGGCATACCAGGCTTTGGGGGGCTTGAAGCTTGTACAGGTTGGAGGGTTGTCTTTAAGAAAAAGAGTGCAAGATGACAAACACAACACGAGGGACTGGGCTTGGCAGGAGCCTGGCAAGCAAAGGGCCATGACGTGAATGTGTGCTGGCCAACAGGCTAATATCCTGTAATAAGACATTTCTTAAGTGATTCATTTCTAAATCTTGGCATACTTTCCAGCGTTGTGCCTTATGTGGTCCTGCAGATACTGTGACCTTTGAGACGTCTGTCGGACCAGGGAGGCCAGTCATCCATTTTATTCCTGGGGAAACAAAGGGGTAGGAGGTATCCTTAGTCAGTCACCCAACATGCTAGTGGCCGTGCCACAAATGAGGTCCCTGCATACCATTCACCCCTCCACAGTCTTGAATCAGGACCCACCGTGTGTCAGGACCGGGCAAGGCATGGCAAGCACCACAAGGACTCAGACACAGCGGCTCTCAAAGATCTCTGCCCTCAAGGGGCTCCAACTCCAGAGAGGAGGTCAGCACTCTGGCAAGTGATCCCGGTGTGAGGTAATCCCATTGTGCAGGGCTTTTGTGAAGGCCAATCAGAGGGAGGGGAGTACTTGCCTCTGGCAGTTATAGAGGGCTTCCCAGAGGTGGCAACCAGAGACCCGGAGCTCGAGAGAACCTACATAAATTCAGGTCATTCAGGAACAGCTACCACAATATTTCTCAAGCACCTACTGTGTACCAGGCTTTGGTCTAAGCATTACGTGTATGACATCAATGAGTCTGCACAACAGTTCCACAGAACGGGTCCCATCATTATCCCCATTTTACAGATAAGGAAGCTGAGGCTTATTCTGAAGTTAAGGAGTTTATTCTCAATCTCATAGCTGTTTAAGTGGCAGGTCTGAGTTTTAAACCCAAGTAGTCTGGCTCTCAAGCCCATGTGGGCACAAAGCTATGAGGAGACATCTTGGAGTGTTTTAGAAATTGTAAGAAATTCAGTGTTTTGCACACAGCAAGAGAGGAGTCCAAAAGGGCAGGAAGGATCCTGAGGGCCTAGAATAGATAGAGGAGTCTAGGTGAGGAGCTACCCACTGGGTCAGGGTAGCTACTGATCAGACCCAGGCTTTAGAAAGGCTACTCTACGTAGAAGATGTGGTTATAGAAGACAGGTTGGAGGCCAGCAGATGGAAGCGAGGAGACCTCAAAGGGTGCTATTGCAGAGTCCTGATGAGTGCTAATGGGACATCAGTTGAGGCCAAGGGCTCCAAAGGCCAGCTCTGGCAGCCTGGGGGGTGAGGTGGACGGCAGGAGCTATCAGCTTTATGCCACAGAAAGAGCTCCGGATTTGGAGCTCTGAGACCTGAGTTCAGTGACCACATTCCCAGCGGCCACCTTTGTGGACTAAGTCAAATCTCTTCCCCTTTCTGAGTCACAATTTCCTCATCTGGTAAGTGGGCACAATAATTCTTGCTCTGTCTGATTCATTCAATTTTCGTGAAACCCACACAACATAATGTATGTGAATAATGGCCCACAAGGATTATCGACAATACAATGGAAGTCTGGAGACCAAGAAGGTCATACTCCTGGGCTCAGGTTGTACCCTTTGCCTTGGCAATAAGCCTCAGAGCTCATGCATACCCTTTCTTTCCACATGACCCACCAGATCCTCTGCCTTCTTCACAGAAGATAGCGTTCTGCAAGCCCTTGGCGGAAATAACCTCTCTTTCCCCGAAGGAATGTTACTTTCACTCCTCCTGGAGTCTCACCTCTTTCTACCTGTGATTTAGCTGCACTGGTTTGTGCATTGCCTTCCCGTGAGTTGCCAAGGCTGCTGCCTTTCTTACTTCCTCTTTGCGTCTTCCCTTACGCTTAACCTACGCACCAGCACAACGTGGATCCGCAGAGAAGTCTGGGCAGACGGCGGCCCGCAGCCAGTGAAAGGACAAGACAGGCTCCGCGTGCGGCAAGGGAGGGCTGGAGGCATGAACAGCTTCCCACAGCCTTCCAGAGTCTATCTCCTCTGAAGACACAGAGAAAGAATGACAGACAAAGCAACTGTCTTTGCTAACAGCTATGAGTATTTACTTGTTCTACGACAATTTACTAGGTGTTTGACTGAATTGTCCCATGCAAGCCTCACAACAAATCTATGAGGTGGCAACATTTTTACCCTGCACCTAGCACGGCATATAGGACAGAGATGGTCCACAGCAGATTTATGAAAAGAAATTATAGATGAGGAAACTGGGCACAGGAAGGTTAAGTGACCTGCCTAAGGTCACACAGTTAATAGACTGAAGAGTTGCGATTCAGATCCCTCTGGCTTAACTACGACTTCACACTGTTCTCGTAAAAGAAGAGATGACAGCTTGTGGGAGGTGTGAGGGAACAGCAGGCCCGAGAGGGAGGGCTGCTTTCCTCTGGCTTGGTGGAGTCTGAAAATCCACAAGAGTCCCCAGAATCAGGGGTCCTGCCAGCCTGAAGAGTCAAGTGCGAGTCCTGGGACCTCCCCCCCGGGCAGGGGGCGATGGCTACCCCACCCCAGACTGACAGAGTCCACAGAGTCCAGCAGTGGAGGAATAATGGGGCTTTACATGCTTGACGCTTTTCCAGACGTTTCCTTATCAGCATTTCCTCTGCAAGGATCTGGGCAGTCAGTTACATTATGGGTGCCCCGTTTGACAGAAACCCTGCTTACTAAAAACGGTGGAGTGGACTTGGGGTGTTCTAGGGTGTGAGCTCCTCTCCCTCTGCTCAGCTGGCTGGGAGAAGGCGAGACGCAAGGCAGAGCCGGTGTGAATGTGCTGGGAACACCCTCAGCCCCTGTCACAGGCTCTGCTGGGAGAGGAGGGAGAGGCAGCTCCTTGGCTGACTGATCCCAGACTCCTGGCGGCCCCTGATGACATTTGATAAATGCTTCCTGTGAAAATGTTTACCCAGGAGGAAATTCATCACGCTTCCCCTTCCTACCACCAGGGTGGGAAGAGGGCTGCACTGGGCCCATAAATTCCAGCCACCGTCTGTGCTCAGCACCTCACCTCCCCAGCTGCCCCCGGAGGTGTGAGACAAAAACGTCAGACAGAAAAGGCTGTGATGGGATGCAGCCAGGGGGTCTCGTCTGTAGGAGCACATCCGTGTCTATTTGTCACTTTTATCTCCTATTTTCCCCTTCATTTCTTTTAAATTAAGTTGCCACCTGCCCTTATTTTCCCCAGGGAGTCCTAAAGGATCCACTGGGAGCTGGCTCCTTTGCATTTCCCCCTGACTGGAAAGCGACACAGGAGAGCTGGTGCTGGGCAGACCCAGCAGACTCACGGTGGGTCTTAAACCTTGGGAGCAGAGGTGTCTACAGGCCTGGAAAAACCATTCGTTTCCCCAAAAAATCAGGGTCTCTCGGTTCCAATCCCAGTTGTGCTGCTGTCTTCTCCAGAGGGGCAGCTGGATGTCTTGAAAAGAGTGTGACATCAGGAGCCAGAGAGGGCAGTTCAGCCCTAGTGCCAGCACTTAACAGCTCTGTGACCTTGAGCAGGCCCTAGAACTTTCCTGAGCCGAGGCTTCCTCTCCTGTGAAATAGAGGCAATGGTAGCACCTGCAACAGTTGCCTGTGAGGGCCAACTAAGGGATGCACGCACAGATGCTCTGAAATAGTGAAATAACACACGGCTGTTGGTTTTATTTAAGCCAAGGAGCTTGGCCAAGTTCCCCATCCACAGAATGGGTATACTGCAATAACCTCTGAGTTGCACTTTCCTGAATGTCAGGAAGACAAAAGAGATAATATTTGCAAAGGTGTCTAAAATTGTGGGTCAATTTTCTATTTCACCAACATCCAAACAATCAGAAAAATGAAATGAATGCACCCCAACACTTACTTGTTTTTGTTCTAAACAATGACTACCTCAGCCAACAATAATACTTCAAGGCAAAACACCAAAGACTAAATTAAGTTATTTTTTAGATATCACATTCTCATTCTCTAAAAGTTCTTGATACATCTTTCTAGCTCAGCCTGGTGTATATCTCTTTAACAAAAGCAAGCCAATTCCCAGTAGCAGTTCCATGAAGTAGAATTCTCAGAACACATGTAACAGAAGCAGCCCAGCAGCTTCTTTAAAAATTTAGATTCTTGCAATGTACTGAATCAAAAACCCTGGGGCATAGGGACCAGAAACTGCATCTTAAGAAGTTCTTTTGCTGACCCTTCTGGGTGCTCAAGTTTGAGAACCACTAACCTGGAAGACCCACAGTGCACTGCAGAAGAGTCACGAAACCTTCTCTTCGTGTGTCCTTTAGCAGCCAAGCCATGAGCTCCCCAAAAGAGAAGACTTGGGTACACAAGTCTACTGTGAAATCTACTGGAGCCCACTCATGTGAGCCCAGCCCCCAATGCCCATGTCTGTATTTCTGATTCTGGAAAAGGCAGATGGAAGCTGGGTCCAGCCCTCTAGGCAGTGCCTCTAGACTTGCGTCCAGACAACAGCAGAAGTTAGCATGAGACAGCATAGCTAAGGCATGACACTAAAGTAAGAAATATGAGACCATGCCCTGAGGCAGGGAGGGGGACCTCAGAGGACATCAGAGTCCAGGTCATAGAATCTATGTTAAAGGGAGGCAGAGAGAGGGGACAAGCAGTTCGACACAGATTCTTGGAAGATAAGGGTTCTCTGAGTGACTTGGATATTTCATTTTAATCAATATATAGTTTCCTCTGAGTTTCTGGGGGCAAGTCTCACTCTTGGAGCCCTCAGAAGCGACTGATGCATTCCCGGGGGTCACAGGTCAACCTACCAGTTGACAGGACCCTGTGCCTCTTTCTACACGGCCTCATAGGTATGTGTGGAGATGTCAGGTTTCCTCATGAGGCTGACCTCACACTTATTCTTCAAGATGACCTGAACTTTATTCCATGATTATTGTTCACTGCAGCTTTTAGTCACCCTGTAGGAATGCGGTGAGCATCTGCGAATGAATAAACTTAATTTCTTTATGTCTTTGGATGGCCACCACAACCCCTGTGAGTAAGACGGATGGGCTACCGTCTCCATCTCTCAGGTGAGCAAACAGAGGTTCAGAGAGATTAGAATCATTTCCTAAGTCATACAGGTGTAAAGTTCATGGGTAGGACTCTGGGTTTTCTGCTTCAAATTTCCTTCCACCACAACTTTCCTAGTAGGTCTCAGAAACTTGGCTTTTGAGACACATCTAGAAGCTTTCTTCTCAGCACCTTGAAAATCTGTGGAGCTCTTCCTTCTTGTTTTCCAGTAAAAACAACATTCTCATTTAATACTTTGGGATACAAGTTAGGATGACCAATTTCCCGATTTCCCCAAGACTATGCCAGTGTTAGTCCTGAAAGTCCTGCCTCCCAGGAAACCCGAGTCCCAGGCCACTGAGACAGGTGGTCACTTTGCTGTGGGCTCAGACTATCTCCTCCTCTTGGGGAGCCTCCAGCCGCCCAGGAGCCGGTGCCTCCTGGCTGACCATTCAACCTCCAACTGCATCTACAGCAGACTACATCTACATCTGACTACATCTACGTCTTTTGCTTCCCCAAGAATTCAGACTCTTCAGAGCAATAACGATGCTGGGAAATCAATCTCCATCCAGGTGAACACTCTGGTGAAAGCTTCTCATCACAATGGACATATTAGCAATGTTGGAGAAAGTATACAGAAAGCATGCATTCATTACTATGGCCACTGGGCAGGCGACCTGGGTTAAACTCTGGCTCTGCTACTTATTGGCTGTGTGACCTTGGGCAAGTGGCCTAACGTCTCTCTATACCTCAGTTTCCTCATCTGTAAAATGGAAATAATGACAGAATCTATCTGATAGAGCTCTTAGGAGCTCTATGGGGGAATCGTAAGCGCGTGCCTGCAGAGAATGATGTGGGCTGTTACTCACTGCCTGTAATCCACACACTGCAGGGCCAGTGCCCGCATCTGAATATTTAGTACTGCGTGAACCAAGCAGAGCACAATAACAGGGGGTTCATTTGTTTCCCAGTGATTGGGGAAAGTAAAAGGGAGGCTGGAAATCCCTGTTTTTGACAGAATCTATTCTTCTTCACTTTGAGAGTCATCATACCCTCAAGCCCTGTTGCCATCCTTATCCTCACTATCTGAGACACTGAAAATAAAGGAACGATCAACTGGATTGTGCATTTGCCCCTCCCGTAGTACGGTACTTACATCCATCAGCTCACTTTCCCATGCGTCACCCACTGCGCCTGCACAAAGCCACTTCCCATTACACACTGAGTTGTGTCCCATCAGCATTTACCAATGAGCATCTCCCTACCATAGATTTCCTGTAAGCTGGGTGCCGTGGGAGGTGCAGCAAAGTGTAAAAATGGGAAGAACTGACCCTTGACACATTTGTGTCACATTTGTGTTTCTCTGGAGGATATGAAACAGGACGTATCAAGTGCCAAATGACCAGTGTACTCAGTAAGGATGAGAGAAGGCAGAGGTCGCCTCAGGGGATCAAGAAAGGAAGGAAGAAGTGAGCAGTCGGGTGCCCACTGCACCCCAGCCTTTTACACTGACCTTGTTCCACCTCCTGGAACAATGCCACCTGTGACCCTCCAGCCTCAGCCTTCCAGCATGCTTCAGAGATCTCCCACCTGCCAGGATCTGCTTCTCTGGACCCGAGGGCTTTTTCCAATCCTGGAACCATCCAAATGAGCTGGGAAATTAGCACTCTGGAAAGTTAACCCGCTCCAGGGAGCAGCCTTCAGCGTAAGACTCAGAGGAGTCAGTGTTTAAACGCCCCAGCCCCCTCATCCCTTGGGGAGAATAATTTTTGAGTCATGCGTTTTACACCTTTCCAAAGGTTTCTCTCTTGGGATTAGGCTGCAGCTGCGCACAGTGGTAACGGGCTTGCCAGCGGCCCCTGACTTGTAGCCTTCCCTTTCCTCCTCACTGCCCATGCCTCTCCCGGTGCTCCCTCCCCTCCCAACTAAACCACGTGCACACATAACTTTGTCTCAGGGTCTGTGTCTGACCAAACCTGAATTGAGACATCCCCGTGTTTCCTGTGAATTGATTAAAACTGCACCCATTGACTGAAGAGAAAACAGCGTCAGATTAAATATCTTGCCTGAGGTCACATAGCGTGATTGTGGTGGCGCTCACGTCTGCGTGACCATGCCTGTCCTGTTAGCACACTGAGAGATTGCCACACATGAGCACGTCGCTGGATCCTGATCATGGGACACTGCCCACCCCTACTCCCACCCCATCCCACTTAGGAAACAGGGATCTCTCCCCACCGTGGGGCTAAAAAATAGACCAGTGACTTGGTCTCGCTCAATTCTTATTGACTTCCTATTCATTTTGAACTGTCTTAGTTCCAGCTCTTTCTGTGAAACAAGAACAGGCATGAGGATAACAGGAGAGAAAAACAGCCAGGTAGAAATCCCGTACTACACATGGGAGAAAGTACAAGCCAAGAAATAGGAAGCTGCCCTTTCTGGTAGGGGGAGAAATACTGTAAAAATGTTATCTGCACATTGTTTACCCAGATGCATAGAAAACAGTTCCAACTTGTGGCAATTTTTGCAAACAATTTGGATTAAGGTGGTATACAGCTGTTGTGTTGGGGTAAGTGTGAGTATGTGGCTGGATGTGAAATTTTACTGACAACTAAACCACAGTTAGGAAGCTTGAGAGTTTTGCCGAGGCTCAGGGAGCTGTCAGGAAACCCAGGTGAAGTTTTGGCTTAGGGAGAAGGTAACCTGATCCAAATTTTGAGCAAAATGGAATTATCACGAACAGGAGCAGATGGATGGGGTAAATCACATGAAATCAGCCTAAACTTACTGAAAACTGACAGCAAAGTTTCTTCTATTTATGTCTAATGTTCTAGTTATCTATTGCCACATAACAAACCACCCCAAAACTTAGTGGATTAAAACCACAAGCATTCTATTATATCTCATGATTTTGTGCGTCAGGAATTCAGGCAAGGCTTGGCTGAGAGATTCTTTTCCATGTTTGGCTGGCAGACGGGCTGGGCCGAAGGGGCTAAGATGGCTTCACTTACATGTCAGGTGCATTAGTGGACACAGCTGGCAGGCTGGGCTCAGCGGACACTGTCGATGACAGAACCTAACCTCTACGTGGCCTCTCCAGCCTGGTGGCTCCAAGGTACTTGGACTTCTTACACAGAGGCTCAGTGTTCCAAGAGCAGGTCTCCAGTGAACAAGGTGGAAGCTACCTGGCACTTTAAGACCTGGCTTCAGAGTCCCATAGGGTTACTTCTGCCATAATACTTGTCCAAACAGTTACAAGCCCACAAGCCCAGATTCTAGCAGAAGGGACTTAGACCCAACCACTCAATGCTAGGTGCATGTAGAAGTGCAACACCTAGTCTGATTTAGAAATAAATTAGGGAAGCCAGAGCCTGTAGGCTTTCTCTGAATCTGAGACCGTAGCTGCAGCTGCTTTGCTAGGGAATCTGTGACATAGTACGCAGGAAGGGAATTGTAAAGGCAGGAATCTGGTGGGACTGAAATCATTGGAAACCCAAACCAAGTCCACACTGGATCCTACAGAAGATGCCCTGTTCCACTGGACTCACAGGGACACCCGAGCGCCTGCTGCAGTGCCCCCACTCTCTCAGTGGGTGCTGCCCTCACGGTCTGGCTTGCTGGCAGCAGTGGCAGTCATGATAAAAGAGCTGAGTGACGTGCTTCACCTGCTTGGGGACGCTGGCCCCTTGGAACTGAGAAAAAGGGAGGAGGCCAGTGCGCAGGGGCTTGGCAATTCGAGCAGTGTGCAGACCAAGCAGGCACCAGGAGGCTAAGACGTGGTGCCTGGTGTCGCTCCTCACATGGGAGATTGCAGCCGAGGTCAGGCTCCACGGGGCACCCTCTCCGAAGCCTACATCGCCCAAGCTGAGACAGCTCTGTGGGCCTCAACACCATCACTGTCCAACCACAAGAATGAAGAGAACAGCACACTCTCTCGCACATCTGTGTGTCAGTGCCCGGCACAGCTATGTCCTCAGAAGTGTCAACTGAGTCTGTAAACTCTTCAATTCAACTGAGTATGCTTTTCACATTTACTGCATTGGACACCTAGAAATAAATGCATGGCCAGAGGCAGAGCAGTGGGCTTGGTAATGAAAGGAAGGGAAAGAAAGGGTCCTGATGCTTCTGGAAACAACCTTCTGGCCTTGAACTATGGCCCAGCCTAGTGGCTAGGAGTGGTCTGGCCCTACAGACAGCCATGATCTCACTCAGAATGAGTTTGAAATGTTTGATATGGTCCTAATTGAACTAATTATTTCCCTCCAAACTTACATAGAACTAATAAATAGATGAATGGATGGAATTACCATTTTAGGGGAACATACTGTGTGGCGAATGTGTTCTAGGCACTTTGATATATATTAATTCATTAGTCCTTACAAAACTCCAAGGAGTAGGTGCACTTAACTTTTTTCGTACCATGGAAGAAACAGAATGAGTCCATTGAAAACCCAGATTTGTCTAGCTCCCAAACCCCTTTCTTATTGTTGCTCGATTCTACAAGCACAACTCATCCCCTTAAGTGGTCTAGAACCCTGAGAAGTAATGTGGGCTCCTCCCTCACCCCTATGTCTGTCAGCAAACGGGTCCCGTGCATTCTTCACGGTCTCAGCGCTCTTCCGTCACTCGCCCACATCAGGGGCTTCTGCCTTTCAGCCTTCATTCTTTGTCACCCCGGCTGCTGTACCAGCCTCCTGCCCAGTCTTTCTGTCTCTCGCCTCACACCGTAACCAGCAAAAGCTGTAACACAGACCTGAGCAGAGACGTCTTTGCCCGTAAAGTCTCACTCATCCACCGCAGCCTACAGAATAACTCTCCAGTCCTGCAGCCTCTTGTTCAAGGCCTTGCACCGCCTCCCCCGAGCACCGTTTCACCTCTCGCCCACCACCGTCCCCTTCCACTGCTTTTTCACAAACCAAAGTCTGCAAAGCTCTGAGCATTGTCCTGGGAGAGGAGAGGAGTTCTGTAGAATGACTTCGAAATTGTATGTCTTTGTTTCAGTGGTAATTAAAGGGAGAATAAAATGTAACACCCATTTTCTGCTCAATCCTACCTCACTATTTTAATCTCTGTGTTATTTATACTTGTGTTTATAATCTCTGATGTTAACAATTCAAGTGCCAGTTTTTAACTTTTCCCCCCAGTTTTTAACTTTTAATGCAGAGTTTGTCAAATGGGGGTTGTAGAACATCTGGGGGTACAGGGATACTTGCTTATGGGTCCTCAAATTCCTATATTCCAGCTGTGCTACACTAGTACTGGTAGGTGGGTCAGACAACAAAGTCCATTTTAGCCACATCTCTGCTTCTTCACGTTTGCTCATTTTGCCCCTTTGCTTTAGAATGTCCTTCCACACCCTCCACACTCAGCTCTTACCCAGCACCGCCCGTAAGCTTCCTCGTGCTGATCCCTAGGGATAGCTCTGCTGTAGAGCTCCAGGTATACAGACCCTCTGAGCTGGAATGGGTCTTGCAGGTCATCTGTAGTCATCTGACAGTTGGGACAACCTACGCACAGAGAAGAGACTTAACAGACCAGGTCCTGAACCCCAGCCTTCTGACATCTTATGTGGTACTCTTTTCACATCTTGCGACATTCTGAACACTGCCCTTTTATTACCCATTTTTGCAATGAGTCCTTGGGATGGCTGCGTGCATAGTGAATCCTTAGCTTCCCTATCGGCATGACTGGCAGGGCCATAAAACCACAGTAACTACCTGATAAGTTCATATGTCTGAAGCACTGTAATGGAATAGCCCATGGCATCTGAATGCTGGAAGCACTTTACATTTTTGCACAGGAAAATGGAGGCTGCTCCAATTAATGCTAATCAGGATCACTCACTCTAGAGAAGCCCAAAATTACGTTGATTTATTGCACTTACTATAATGTTCGAAAATCAATTTTTAAACATTTCTGCAAACCAGGACAGTCCATAGAGGCAAGACAGCAATTAGTTCAGTGCTCTGAACTTAGTAGATGTTCAATAAATGTGAGCTGAATGGATGAATGCCCCATGGGCTGGGAGCTAGGACACTTGAGTGCCAGTCTCATTCTTCTACTAATGGGCCAAGAGGACCTGGAAAAATTACTTTCCCTTGCTAAGCCTCAGTTTACTCATCTATAAAATGAGGCATTTGGAGCAACCCAATTTTATCTTCCTGAGATAAATCCCTTGCAGCTCTAATATTCTGCAATTTCAAGAAAATGATAAATTCATTAACACTATGAGTGCCAAAGGAAAAGAAAAATAGAACTAGCTTTTCTTAGCTATTTTAATTTTATGTTCCACTGCTTATTTTACGTATCACTATAGGTGTTTTCAGATCCATTGTGTATTTTAGTTATTATAACCAACTTCTGAGGAAAATATTATGTTCCGTTTCTACATTTGGGAATACTAAAATTTTATTAACTTGAGAAGATTTCAACTTCCATTCTTGATAGAATTTCAGACACTGGGAAATAGGCAGCACAAAACTGTGATCCGTGAAAGAAAGGATCAGTGAGGTGAGCCCTAAAATAACCCCGGCTTTACGCTTGCAGGCAGTTTCCAGATCATGAGTATAGTCTGGTAGCTTCACTAAGTGAGGAGACAGAGACCAGAGACTAGGTGAGCTGAACTGGCTACGAGTCAAGGATCACAGCTTTAGAAGGGAGGGAGAGACACAGAAAAAGAACACTGTAAGTCTACTGAGATACATCCTAAGACTTTGCTAAGTATTAGGTTATGTGTGTCTAAAGTGAAACTCCATAAGACCAAGCAAAAGAAATGACAGGAAAGTTGTAAGCTAAACAACCCAGAGCTCTCACAAGGTAAGGAAATAATTGTGCAACAACCAGCCAAAGTGGAGAGTTCTTTCTGATTTCTTGGGGCCTTCTGTGAAGAGCTCAGAGGAATCACACTTGAGTAAAGTGGCTGAACTATTCCTAGAGTGAAGGTTACTCTAGACTGTCCTTAGCAAAGCCTAAAGATAAGATTCAAAGGTATCAAACTGATCCATGTATAACTTAACTGCCTGCCAAAGCAAAGTCTAAACAAAGCCAAAACAAGGATTCTTTCTTTAACAGAAGAGAGCAAAGTCCAAATACTTAATGACAGAACATCGGAATGCCTACCATCTAATAAAAAATTACTAGACTTATAAAGAAGCAGGAAAATGTTAACACATAACCAAGGGAAAAATCAGTCAGTAGAAACAGACCCAAAAATGTCAGCAATGATGTGTTTATACAAGTATTTAAGTACCTTGACAAGACCCATGAGTAGGGAGTCCAAATTCAAACTTGAGGCTCCTGACACTCTCATATAGTGCTCTTTTCATTGCCTGTGCTCACCAGTCTTTCTGCACTCATGGTAATTTATAAAGCCTTACCACGACAGTCCAAGAATGATTTTCCCATGCTTCTGAGCTGCACTTTAGTTAGAATGGTTGAGAAGCCTGCAGAGGAAGCCACAGATCTGAAACCTATGAAGACCAGTCTCTGATCATGAACCAGCTCTGACCATCCTCATAGACAACATTTCAACAACGCTGCCACAGAAATCTCTTGTCTCTTCCCCCATACACTATGAAACTTGCATGGGAATTACCCATGGCCACTCCTAGGTCATGTCTCTGGCCAGAAGGTCTCTGCTCCCCAGGGGATGTGGCTTTAAGGAAACAGAGAAATCAGTGTGTGCACAGTAGGAGCATGCACCAGGAAACCAGGCCGCAGCTTCAGCTCTAAGTTGGCAAAAATTTATGCAAAAGGTAAAGGGAAACACAGAAAGTATCACGGGATGCTGTCAGCCTGGAGAAAGGTGCATGCCTCACACCCTCCACCTCCCCCCACCCCCGTTGCTGGGGATATATTCATGTGTGTGCTGCCTGCAAGGGTTTGTGAGAGAATGGCTCAGGGAGCAGAGACACAGGGTCACCTCCCAGGCTAGGGGTACAGTTTTCCTCCCTGCAATTTACTACACAAGTTGTTAGCAAAGCAAATATCAAAGCCCTGCAATTTGCTAATTATAGGCGGGATCCTGGACTTGTGGGCCCAATTAACCACTTGTTCCTCATTTTCTGTGTGTGACCTGCCGACTGCACCCACGATTACGATTACGATTACGCACTTGGCTTTTTAACTGCCCTGCGAGCTGGCTGACTCAACTCCAATTCCCTCCCACTATCACCTCCAGATGGCCTTTGTCTTTCTGCTTTCCAGGTTACCCCCCATCTATTATCTCTCTCTGCATCACAGGCCAGCGTCTGGTCCCCCAAGTTAGGGCTCCTACAAGATTTCCTGGTCTTGCTCCTTGCCTATGCTTAGAGCCTGCAAGGCAGGAAGCGGCTCCAGCTGGTCTGGGCATCTTGCCGAGCTCCCCCAAGGAAGCCCAGGAGGCTGTGGCCACACTCAGCCTCCGCTCCCACACAGTCTCCACCGAAGGAGCAGGGAAAATTACAGCTGCTCTGGAGCCAGCCCACTGCCTGGGCTCCTGTCCACGCCCTGCAGCAACGCCTCCGTGGTTCCCCACCTCAATTAGGCCACGGCTGCATCCAGGAAGACTCACCCCCAGTCCTGGGAGAGAATGTCTCAGTAGCTGCCAGCATCAGATCTCCAGGGAGACACAAGTTGGAAAAGGAGCTTCATTAGGCAGACTCCCTGGCAAGCAAAGAATTTCCAGCAAACTTTTTGATGAGTTACTATGTCGATGGTTCCTACCCTTTTTTGTGTCACAGATACCTCGGAAAATCTAATGAAAGCTCTGGACCCTCTCCAGCAAGAAATTTATTTATTTATTCATTCATCCATTTATTGAGTTAATCATTCAACAAATATTTATGGAGAACCTATGTGCTGGGCACTATTGCGGGGACTAAGAAAATATCAGTGGGCAAAATAGACAAAAGTTCCTCCTCTCAAGGAGCTTACACTGTAGCAGGGAGAAATAGGTAATACATAATAAATGTGATAAATAAGTAAAATATATAATTTGCTGGAAAATAAGTGCTACGGAAAAAGAAAACTTAAAGCAGGGTAAGAGAGAGATTGGGAATGATGTTGTATATTTCAACAGGGTGTGTCTGGTAGTCCTCATTGAGAAGTGAATTGTGAGCAAAGAATTGAAGAATATAAGTGTATCTGGGAAAGAGTGTAGCAGGTAGAGGGCACAGCCTGAGGCCATGCCCAGGTGTGAATGAGGAAGTGTGCGGGCAGTGTGGCTAGACCTGGGGCGGGAAGGGGAAGGCTGTCCTGGTGGGGGAATGAGGTGAGGAGGTCACAGAGGCTAAGGGGGACCCGATATCCCATAGGGCTTGGTAGGCCCTCAGAATGTAAATTTTACTCTGAGTTGAATCAGAATCCATTCGTGGGCTTTGAGCAAGGGGTTAAGGTGATCTGACGAAGATTTCAGTCTGCTGGTGGCTGCTGTAGGGAACCAAAGGGCCAAGTGCAAGATAATGGTGGCCTGGCCCACAGCAGTAGCAGTGGAGTCCCCTGGAAGGTGGAGCAAGAGGAGTTCCTGAATGCAAAGGTATGCCCAAGAAAGATGTGCACACATAATCTCACGTGCCATTCAGTGGTTTACAGTGCCCTCAGTGCCACCACGGGTGCAGGTAAAGAGCCCTCTATCCAATGGCAAAGGGAATGGTGAACCCAAGGAGAGAGTGGGGAGGGACTGAAGTGAGTGGACAGTGGCAGCCTTAGCTGTATCTAAGTTTCTCTTCTTCTTTTTTTTTTTTTTTTGAGACAGAGTCTCACTCTGTTGCCCGGGCTGTAGAGTGCCGTGGCATCAGCCTAGCTCACAGCAACCTCAAACTCCTGGGCTCAAGCAATCCTTCTGCCTCAGCCTCCCGAGTAGCTGGGAC
>CAUYRT010090431.1:0-10543 GCA_963574885.1 Lepilemur ruficaudatus | reverse complement strand
ATTAAGCTTAAACCCATTATTTAAAGTGAGGTGACACAAGACTGGAAGAATGTGCTCCACATGTACTCACCATCAAATTGGTACTGACTGATTAACACTATGGGGCTCAAATGGTGGTGGTGTTCACTAGGGATTCAGGGGGTGGGGGGTAGACCCACATCTGAGCGATGTGGTGAGCACTGTGGAGGGGTGGGACATGCTTGAAAAGTAGCTGGGGAAGGGAATTAGGGGTCTCAATAGGGGAAAGGAAATCTTCTAAAACTGATTTATGTGATTAACTGTACATCTTGGTAAATTCACTAATAATCATTTAATTGTACACTTAAAATGGAGTAAAGGCATGATATGTAAAGTATACTTCAATAAAGAAGAAAAAAATAAAATTAAAAAAAAAAAAAGCAGGATGGCCATGGAATTTATCATCCAAGCCAGGACATTTTTCAGAGGGAAGGGGCACTACTGTTAATTATGCAGGGACAATAGGCATAAACCAAGACCATCACAGTCAAAACCCAGGACACGTGGTCACCTTGATTCTAAGCCATGGAGTCTGGAGAAAGCAGAATATAATACGAGGTTACTTCCCACCATGCAAGAGGGAAATAAAATCATTCCTGTGCTAGGGGTCGGGGAGGAGGAGAATATCATAGTTTAGACTCAAATGAGAGGTCTTCTCGGGGTACCACTCACCCCCATTCTTATATTTGATTCAAAACTCTGGGAGAAGGGCATAGAAATCCAAAATAATTGAGAATCAAAATGAGCATAAAACTATGACATGGCAATGTTTGGGCAGAAATGGCCTGAGAATCATTCATTCAATTCAATGAGGTTTTTTAAACAACTACTAATGTAAAAAGTACAGATGCTCCTCAACTTACAATGGAGTTTCGGTCTGACAAACCCATTCTAAGTTGAAAATATCATTCAGTCAAAAATGCATTTAATACACCTAACCTACTGAACATCATGGCTCAGCCTAGCCTACCTTAAACATCCTCAGAATACCGTTGGTACAATATTCAGTAAATTACATAAGATATTCAACACTTTATTATAAAATAGGCTTTATTTTAGATTATTTGGCCTAGCGTCATGAAAGAGTATCATACCACATGTTGCTAGCCTGGGAAAAGATCCAAATTCAAAATTCGAAGTGCAGTTTCTACTGAATGCATATGACGTTCGTGTCATCATAAAGTCGAAAAATCGTAAGTCGAGCCATATTAAGTCAGGGACTGTCTGTACTATTCAAGGTTTTGGGATACATCAGAGAACAAATCATAAAATCCTTGCCCCTTAAATCTCTCGAGGATATTCTCTTTGCCACCCTGCCCCCATGCTGTCCCCTCAAAGTTCTCCATGGAGAAAATCTGGAAGTCTTCATAGGCTCCAGCAGCATCTTGGATTAAAAAGCTGGTATGCCTGCTTGCAGAAGGCACCCAGGGGCAAGGGCCACAGGCAGGGGTTGGATGGAAAAACAGCTGAAACTGTGGAAGCCTCAATGCCCCTGTAGGGGACCCAGTGCCCTTGAGAAGCAAGGAGGGGCTGGTTCAGCAAGGGGGAACTCTGAGCAGGGACCACTCCACAAGTACTGTCAGTGCACACAGAGAGGACCTGAGCACTCAGCCCAGAGGTTCTTTTTGCTGCCTCCTTCTTAACACTCTTTTCACCGTAGTCTGGGGGTGGGAAGAAAAGGGGACCAAGGAGGATCCTAAAAGATTGTGCATTTATCAAAAAAATTAACTAGGAAGTGACTTAGAAGAGTAACTCAGAAAAGTCTGTTGTTTTTAAACCAGAAAAGACTAAATTCCTTGAATGGAAAAGTTATTGTTTTTGAAAGTTATTGAATGGAAAAGTTTGTTGTTTGTGTTGAATTTTGTTTAGTTTTTAACCAAACAAAAACAGATGTTTGTGAACAAGTTCAATGTGGTCATAGGTATGAAAAGAAAATTGCCTTTCTGCCTTCCTCGATGGTCTTCGTAAAGATAACCTTGCTAACAGAACTCTGTGTCTCTTGCTAGGCAAGGTACAGACATTATCTCTTTTAGTCCAGGTCTCAGCTTTGTTGGGTCTTTGTGTGGATTCAAAGCGATCACACCTGCAAAGTGCTCTCAGGAGGGTTGCTTTATTTAATCCCATTTTGTAGATGAGAAAACTGATGCTAAGAAAAGTGACTTGCCTGATCTCACCCACCTAATAATATGTAGCATTAAAAACTTAATATAAAGTATACTAACTCCCAAACCAACATAGCAAAAATGCCATCTTCATTCATTCATTCACCCATTATGTGACCCAGGCTTTGCTAGGTACTAAAAGCAGGCATGATTGTGGTCTACAAAACTTGCTGTCAAAGGGCAGTTTGAGCCAAGAAAACATGATGGTGATTATGGTGTAGTGTGATAAATTATACGGTAGGGAAAGTATAGGGTGTTACAGAGGGACTCAGAGGGGCGCCCAAGCCAGCCCTGAAGAGGAAGGGAAGACCTGCAGGAGGAAGAGGTTTTTAAGCTGAGATGGGACATTGAGGCAAAGGAAGCCAAGCAAAACAAGGAAGGGGAAATGGAGAAGAGAATTTCAGGAAGAGGAAACCATATATGGGAATGGAAAAAGTTTACTTGAGTAATTAAAAATAGTTCAGTGAGACTAGTGTTTGATAATAACACAGCTAATAATTATTAGGCCATTGGGCATACATTGAGAGGCCTGCGGAAGGGCCAGAGAGACAGCATTGCACAGCACTACAGAAGGCCAGAAAGAGGACACTTCATGAAGGAAGAAGTGGCCACTGAGTCCGGTGACGCCCAGAGGTCAAGCTAGGTACCGTCTGAGAAGGGCCGCTAGACTCAGCAATCATGGGCAGGGACAGTTTTAGTGGTGTGACGGGGGCCCTCATCACACCATGATAGATATGGGGGCAGATGAGAGGGGAGGAAGTGGAAATGGTTAGTTCAGGGGGCTCTTGTAAGAAATTTGGTAGAAAAGGAAGGAAAGAGATCAGACAGCAGGGCTGGAAGGAAACATGAGGTCAAGAAAGAGATTGTTTTTTTTAAGACAGCCTGGAGTACGTTTAAATGTTGATCTGATCAGAAAAGACTTGTTGAGCAGCAGGAGTTGAACTTAAAGGAAAGAAAGAGTCTAACAAAACGTTGCCCCCAAGAAGGCAGAAGAAATAGGCCTGGGAACGATGTGGAACAAGAGAAAGGCTGCGTGCGAATGCAGGGAGGTTTCTAGTTTGAGGCAGGAAATGGAAGGAGTTCCTGTCTGATATTAGCTGGAGAAGGTGGCAGGACCTAGGGAAGGTAGAGTTTTATTTTTACTTATTTAGTTAGGACTTGGGGCAGGGAATTTTACTTATGTACTATATGCCATGCTTTTTTTTCAGGATTTTACAAAACACCAGCTCAATTTATTTTCACAACAATGCTGATCCACAGACAGCATCATTCCCATTTTCCACAGGAAGAACATAAAGCTTAGAGAAGTTGAATAAATTACCCAATTACGCAGCTGACAAGAGTAGAGCCAAGATTCCCAGCCAGGTCCACATGACTCCAAAGCCAGATCTTTCCAGATACATTCCCAGGCAGAGGGGAAAGGGGAGGAGAAGGGAGAGATTAAAGAGGCAAAGGAATAGTATTTGGTGAAGGCAAATTTTAGACAACGAGAAGGACCAAGAAGAAGTGTAAGACTTTGTCTTCCTTAAAAGACAAAAGTAAGAATAAAAGAGAGCAGTAGATGAAAATAGAAATGGCCGGGACAGGGACGTCTCTGAGATGCATCAAGTTGGACTGCCTTGATGGTTACTAATCTGGGGTGAGGTCACTGTGAACGTGGGCTGTACCCATGGGCTAGGTTTGGGGGCTATGGCATGACAAATCAGATCAAGTCACCACCTAACAGAACTTACAGGCTAGTCTAGTGTACCAGACATTAGTGATAATTTAAGATAATGGAGTCATTACAAGTGCAGTGTGTGCTACGGTGGGGATGCGTGGTAAGGGTTTGGAACAGCTATCTTGGAAAAATGAACATGAACTTGATAGGAAATAGGCAAACAATAGGCTTTGGTTTCTGGAGAGGGTTATGACACACCAAGAAAGGAGCAAGAACTTGTAATTTGGGGGTGCGTCCAGCAGTCAGAGAGAGAACACCATCAGTGCCAGGCTGGCAAATGAACCTTGAACATGGAGAATAGGAACCTTACGGCACTTTCTCCTCGTAGCAAATCTACAGCATACATCCTGATATGTTCACCGTCTTGTAGGAGAGAAAAACGAAGCTTAGAGATGTTAAATAACCTGCCCCGTCACACAGTTAGCAAGTGGCAAGGACGCCAAACTACAAAGCCAGCACTGCATGTGTGTCGGTGATCCGGTCTCCAGCGCAGCATGACAGTGGCCCACGGGAAGCCGGTGCCAGGGACCACTAAAGTGGAGGGAGAGGACTCCTATTTTTGAACAAAGGGGCCACAAGTGACACCATGGATGGTGACATTTCCAGGAAGGACAGCAATAGGCCAAGTGGAGAGAAAATGGGGTAAGTGACCAAGGAAGACGGAGGGATATCTGAGCATAGAACAATAACATAGAAACAAGGGTGGGCGTGGCCAGGAGAGTTCCACTGAGTTGCGCTCTACGCAGCTGAGGCTGACTCAGTGGGGACTAGGATTTGGAGTAAGATGTTGCTGAACTCATAGCTGGCTCGACTTGCCTGGCTGCCTGCTGAGGAGGATGTGCCACAGGTCCTTGCTGGGAGCACCAACTCTGATCAGGGTCAGGCTCATGATTAACTGTGTAACCTTGGACAACACACTCAACTCCACTGGGTCCCAGCATCTGTAAGGAGAGGAGCTGCATCTGATGCGCGTTCCCAGGTAGACTTAGCGCTGTGCTCTGTGCCCCGGGGGAGCTCAGACCAGCCCCCATCAGACACAGTCCTCAGCCGACCATCCTCCTCCTCCCTAATGTCATCACTGTCACATGGAGCACTTACTCCAGGCCAAGTTCTGTGCTGTCCAGTCTACATATATTAACTCATTTAATCTTTGCATCAACTCTGAGGTCAGACAGCCTGGGTTTGAATCCTGTGTGACCTCAGAAAAGCCTTAACATCTGGAAGCCCAAGTCTTCTCATCTGAAAGGTGGGAACAAGGAGTAAGACCAGGACTTGCTGCATGGGCCTGTTATGAGCACTAAATAAGACAAGCCACATGTAAGTGCTACTAGCTCATAATAAGTAATCAATACGTGTCAGCTTGCAGAGAAGAGTGTTTTTACAAATCGGGGGAGAGAGGTGTGGAGGTTTAGTTGTCTGTGGTCACTTTCCCAGGAAAAAGTGGGAAGAGGATTTGCACACACATCTGCATGACTTCAGAGCCCACTCTGTCTGTCCCTCCTCTGGTGATGGTTGCCTCACCTCCCAGATGATCCCTTCCTCCAGAGGGGAGATAGACAATCACCCCAAATCAGGCACACACACTGCGCACATGCCACAGTGCAGGAAACGCCCCATTTAGCTCACAGACCTGGAGGTTCTCCGGCAGGAGAATACCTGCCATCGCCTTCTCTGTGGTGAGAACTAAAGCCATTAGGTGCCACCAATAATCAGGAATCTGCCGTAACTCTTGCCTCGCCCCCGCCGGCAGCCCGTCCTACCTCCGTTCTCTCATTTAGAAAGCGCTGCAGCCGCTCTTCCCAACATGCCGTGGGGCCTCGCGGAACAGAAAGGCATGTTTCCCGATTGTGCCCAGGCCCACTGCGACAAAGCATGGCTCAGTGACCACATAAAGACTCCGTGTTCTTTCAGGCAGCCTCAGCCCAAAATGTGGTGCCTGCATTTCCAGGGCGGGCTCAGAGGTAGTGGGAGGGGAACCAAAACAAAACACGGCACTTGGAAGTTGCCAGGGATCTCAAGGGAACAGCTTGAGTGATGGGGAAGGAGGAGAGAATGGCCTTAGTCTCATGGGCCCTTTCTGGGAGGGTCTGGACCCGAGACACAGCGGAGAGCAGATTGCAGCAAAGACACCCCAGTAGACAAAGATCACAAAGGCTTGCACAGCCTGCACCTGCCAGAAGCCCTCCTCCTTGGCTCACCCACTTTCTACACCCACCTCTCTCAGCCCCCCTACGTCCCCCAACCCTTTTCATATTCCCAGGGCGAGCGCTGAGCAAGGCAGGCCACAGAGGGGTCACTGTGCAAAGAGAAACCTCCCCTTGCACAATGGAAGTGAGAAGGGGGTGGAGGGCGTGACGGCTGCGGAGCCCCTCCTCTTGCCCAGAGCAGATGGCAGCTTCTGTGGATGGACCACCTGCCCCCCCCAACCTGGCTCACCTTTCCCACTCACGTGACCCAGCAAACAAGCTGCATGGGACTAGAGCCAGCTCCACATTGTTTCTCCCCTTCCCTCCACCTCCCACCTCCTCCCAGCAAACTAGTCCTCTGCACCTCTCCCTGACCCTGGAGCATCTTTCCCTGCCCCTCTCCCTCTTCTTCTGTTCTGTCCTTTTTCTCTCCCTCCTTCCATCTTTCCCTTTCCCCTCCATCAGTCCCCTCTCCTTCCCCTCTACTTGTCTATAAACAGCAGTTGGTTCAAAATGCAGGATGCTGGTTTATCTCTGAAAGGCTCATCAGCATCTCCTGGCATCTCTCAGGGCGACATGCGTTGCATGAGCTGTGCTTCCTCTGCCAGGGCGCCGTGCACCCCACACCCTGCTCCCTTCCCTAGACCCAGGGAGCTGGAGTTCCCTCTTCACCTCCCAGACAGATTTCAGGCTGCTGGAAACTGTGACTTCAGTCTGACCCCAAAGCTATCATGCCTGGGATTGTGTCCTGGCTCTGATGCACACTAGGGAAGTGTGACCTTGGGCAAGAGGCTTAACCTCTTTGTGCCTGAGTTCTCTTATCTGTAAAATGCAGATCCTTATAGCACCTGCTCCGTGGGGATGTGGTTCACATACATAAACAACATACAGAACCTGACATGTAGACAGTGAGTGCTCAAACCGTGTTAGTGACTACTTATTATTCCTGTACTCCAGTGGCTTAAGGAGTCATCATACTGAACATAACATACCTAATACTAGAAACAATCCTGATAACATAAAGGCAGTGGGGTGGTGACTAGTTCAGGAAAATGGGAGGGAAACAGAGGGATTTGCCTTTTTGTCATTTCATTTTGGTTTTCTTTGCATGACCCTTAAGGAATCTAAGTGCCAAGAACATTACAAATGTTTTGAGATCGGTGCCCACCTAGTAGCAGGAAGGCTAAGGCTTTTGTCCAGAATTCCTGGAACAGTGAGCAGAATTTTGGCATCCTCTTGAGCATCCACAGAATCTCCAAGAACACACCAGCAGGCCACACATGCTGCCTGCGGCCAGTGTGGTCCCCCTATGTCTTTGATGCAGGGTGCTTACATAAGAAAGGAAACTGGGTCACTATGAATGAGCGGTGCAGCTAGTACAGCAGGGAGTGGGGCTTAGGTAACAGTTCAAGGGCAGGGAGCCCTGATTCAGCTGGCATCAGGGGTGGGCTTGTGCCCAGCTCAGTTCTCAGGCTTGGAAAAATATAAGATTACAAGAAAAAAAATTTTTTAAGCTGTTTACCCAAATGTTGTTCCAAAGACCAGAGTCCTCTTTTGTCCCTGATCAATCGGTGAAAATAAACTGATGAATGAGCTCCAAGGCCAGATAAAGGATAGGAAAATACATTTATAAAATCCGGGGTACAAATACTAACGGTGAAGTCAAAACCTCTTTGATTCAGAACCAAGTCACCGCTTTGAAATTTGTGATGAGAATAGCATCAGGATCAGAGCTTTTCTTTTGTGTTATCTATAAAGTAACTGTTTTTAAACAAATCGCTTGGGCCAAATAAGATTTAGGTAGGGAGATGACTCAGAGAACACATTATTTCTAGTTATGACATTTTATTGGCAAGCAATTGATTTGCTAATTATACTTCAGTCTGGAGATTAACGTAATTTTCTTCAATGATCTCTACTTTGTTAGTATATATATAGCCAGATAATATAATTGTAGTTGGACTTGAAGGTCGTTAGAGTCTTTGAGCTAGAAAGAACATGAGAGACCCTGAGGTCAAACCCTGCATTGGACACAAAGCAATGGTGAGGCTCTGAGGTCGCCTGGTTTCTTATTCCCAGGACGTGGAAGCAGAAGAGTAAGAAGAGCCTGGGTTTTACAACTCCTATCCCAATGTTCTTTCCTATTTTATCAAGCAGAAGCTGAGCCCAGTAATTAGAAGAAAAAATAAAAAAAGAAGAGCCTGTATCTGCAACTATGATAAGAAATTGGCAAGTACTTCTCTATTAAGTGGGAGACAAAGGAAGTGTGCCCCTAACAGGGCAAAAATTTAGCATTGGCAAATGACTCCTATAGTACAGGAGAAGTATTGTAAAACCTCATGTACACCAGCCTGAAGGATTACAAAAATTAGGTATCCAGGACTATTGGTCTGGTTAGTTTGATACAGGAACACTGCAGGGACTCACAAAGAAAGAACACATCAAATTCACCTACTGGGCTTTTTAAAAACTACATCACCGCAGGATCCCCTCACATACATCAGGGGAAAGTAGGAGGTATGAGAAAGGGATGCCAAAAGCCCATGAGGCAAAGGCGGTGAGGTGTTAGGGAATGTGAATAAACCCCACTGGTGATTCTCACACTGCCCCCAATCCACAAACTCAAGCTGTCTGTGGGACTGAGGAGCTGATACTATCTCTGGAAGATAAGAGGCACAAAATGTATATTTTCTTAAGGAAATTTAATGCTGTATTATAACAAGAATAATTTATTTATTTATTTATTTTGGAGACAGAGTCTTACTCTGTCTCCTGGGTAGAATTCAGTGGCCCGATTATAGCTCACTTATCCTCCTGGGTTCAAGTGATCCTCCTACCTCAGCCTCCCAAGTAGCTGGGACTGAAGGCATGCACCACCAAGCCCGGCTCATTTTTTCTATTTTTGGTAGAGATGGGGTCTCACTTTTGTTCAGGCTGGTCTCAAACTCCTGACCTCAAGCAATCCTCCTGCCTCGGCCCCGCAGAGTCCTAGGATTATAGGCGTGAGTCACTGCACTCGGCCCATATAGCAAGAATAATTGAAAATAGCTATCCTTTATCGTGGCCCTCTGTGTACAAGTTGTCATGTTTAGGATTTCAGAACCGTAACCACGTTGACTTCTCACAACTGTACAAGGTAAGTCTTATCAGCTCTGTTTTACAGATGAGGAAAGTGAGGTTTACAGAGGTTAAGTAATCTGCCTAAGGTCACATACCTGGTAAGTGAAAAAATGGGTTGGAGGCTTGCCCAACTGCTTTCATTTAGACCTTTTCCAACAAGCTTTTAACAGTTGACTAAGCTATTCCAGGCATTCCTTCTATAAAGGCCAAATGCACCCACATTCCTGGGTCCAAATAAAAATTACAACAGTGTGGAAATGATGGCAAAGAAGCAACAAAGTTTCTTTTCACCCATCTCTACCTCACATATCTGTTCCTAACTGTCATCCTCAATTTATCCAGAAAGCACACCTGCTATACTTGTTTATTTACCGTGGAACCCTCCACCCACCATATGTGGAATCTGTGATCCCTGATGTACCGTTAAGGGGACGCGCTGCCTGAGAACTTTGGAAAGCACAATACAAGAGACAGTCTTGAGTGGTTTCTTGGAAAGCACGGGCCACCTGCCCCACCGAGATGCTGCAGATTCCTGGTTTTATTTACTCCTGCCTGACAACAGTGCTTCTCAGGCTTCCACGTGCATAACATTCCTGGAAGGCCACATTTCCAGGTAGGGTAGCTTGAAGGATGAGAGATGAATGTGCAGAGCACCTGGGGAAGGACCTAGTGTTGCTTTTGTGCAGGTGTTCAAAAAATGGTAGCTGTGAGTATTGGAGATCTAGACCCTGCCTTCCTGGAAGGCTTGTGGAAAGCAGATCCCCTGGCCCCGCTCCCCAGGGATTCTGATTCAATAGGTCTGAGACAAGACCCCCAAGTTTTTATTTCTCAGGAGCTCCGAGCAGATGCTGGTTCTGCCTTCCTTGGATCACACTTTGGGTAACACTGTTCTAGAACCTTCTGGCTTGAAGAGGGGTGCAGGGAGGGCTGTGCAGTAAGTGGAAGCCTGACTATTAAACTGTTCTGGAGCTACAGGCCATTCAGATGAACAATCTAAGAAATTTCATGAGGTGATAATTTTAGTGTTTGTTTATCCATTGTTTGTTTTGAGTTTTCTGCTTGGTTGCTGTGTAGCCAGCTGAAGTCATTATACTTTTGTATGTCTCAACCATTATCTCAAAGGGACTCATTTTTCTTTCCTTTTTTTTGTTTTTGAAACAGAGTCTCACTCTGTTGCCCGGGCTAGAGTGCTGGTGGCGTCAGCCTAGCTCACAGCAACCTCAAACTCCTGGGCTCAAGCAATCCTTCTGCCTCAGTCTCCTTGTGCTAACAAGAAAACTGAGGCTATGAGCAAGCTAAGTACCTTCCCCAAGGTAAAAAAAAAAAAAAAAAAAAAA
>CAUYRT010090429.1:0-10641 GCA_963574885.1 Lepilemur ruficaudatus | reverse complement strand
TTAACATTGTACCTCAGGTGGAGGAAGCCTCATCGTACAGTTTTTATACTGTCTTATAACTTATCATTATAGCCGGAGCATTTGGCAACACCATTAAATATTCTTCATAAATATAATTTGTAGTGGCTGCATAGCACTTACAAGAACCATTATAAAAAGTTTCTGCCAGACATTAGTTATAGAAAAATGTCTACAAATGAATTTTTTTTTGGAGGCAGCATACAATTGTGAGAATTACCCTGGAAAGGATATTGTATCAAAATGATGAACTGAGCACAAGAGCCTGCCTCTCTATCCCTCTCTGCATCCCTAGAAGTGATAGAAAATATAATTTCCCCCAAATCATGAATTATAACAATTCTGGAAAAATAAAAAGGTTGCCATCAGAAGAGAGCAGAAATACGAAATCCCTTAAGGGCAGAAAACACACAGGATTGGGCACGTCCAGGACCGCCGAGGCAGGTGGGGGCAATTTTGACAGTCTTGGGCAATGGTGCGGGCAGCTGGGTGAGCTGGCCTGTGCCCCTTTCTCGTGTGCCACATGGTGTGCAGAAGAGTAATTTGCCTCAAGGTTGAAGCAGAGAGTGTAGGGAGCAAAGAGTTATGTCCCTTGGTGGCTGGTGGCAATGGAGCTAGAGCAATGCGAATGGTTTTGCGACAAATTTTGGAACTGATTAGATTAACGACAGATTGGATCTGTGTGTGTGTGCATGTGTGTGTGTGTATGTGTTTGTGTGTGTTTGTAGGCTATATTTGTTTTCTCATAAATTTAGTGGTTTAAAACAGCATCCATTTATTATCTCAGTTTCTGTGGGGTCAGGATTCTGGGCACAGCTTGGTCCCCTGCTTCATGAGTTTCTTTGAAAGCTACAACTGGGGTATCTGCTGGGGTTGCAGCCTCATCTCAGCTCGAGTGGGGAAAGATTCACTTACAAGTTCACATGGTTGTTGGTGGGATTCAATTTCTTGTGGCCTGTTGGGCTGAGGGACTCAGTGTTTTTTTATTGGCTGGATTCTGGCTCTAGCTCCTTGTCACATGGATCTCTGCAGCATGGTCACTTGTTTTATCAAAATGAGCAAGAGAGAGAGTCTCTCAGGAGGACAGATGCCACTCTTAAGTGATGGAATCACAGAAGTGACATCTTGCCACCTGCACCATATTCTATTCATTAAAGCAAGTCCCAGGGTCCACACACATTCACAGGGGGGTATTCCGCAGGGGTGTGGACACTAAGATGCGGGGGTCATTGGGCACCTTCGAGTCTGTCCACAAAGGAGGTAAGGTGCAGGGAAGGAATCCTTTTTCCCTCCCTGATCAGTTTGCTGGATTCAAATCTGTAATGGGCAAGAATTCAAGACATCTAGATTTTAGGCTCAAGTCAACACTGACAATGCAATATGTCACTTTCTTTTCTGAATCTCACTTTCCTCATGTATAAAATGAAGAGGTAGTTGGACTGGTGTTTACTCCTGCTCTAACAGTCAAGATTGCTTATATTATTTTTAAAAACCCCAATAATAGAAACTACTCCTGATCTGTGTACTCTTTGAGCTATATTTTCTCATAACTTTTCTTCCCTTCCTTGAAAAGCATCACTGGAGGATGGTTTACATTTATTACTTCTTTCTTTCTATTGGTGGTAAGTGCACTTGCAGTACAGATTCTCCCTTCTTTATTTTTTTTCTTCAAAGAAACTATTCTTGCCAGCTTCCGTGAAGTAATCTCAATCCCATCTTCCCCAACTCTATTATGGGATTAAGTACTGTTGTCTATTCTGCCTTGAAAGTTTTCACCTTTCACGGCTTCTGTGAGCTCCATTGTCTTGACTCTCCTGACTCTGTGACTCTGAGTCCTCCGACTTTTCTTGTCTCTAATCCATCTAAAAATGAGCATCCCCCACTTTCTGTTCTCAGCCTTTTGCTTCATCTGGTGGGTCTAGCTACCAGCATTGCTTCAAGGATTACCTCAAGGAAGATGGAGCCCTGATTATTATGATTGGTGTATTTCCTTCCGAGCCATTTTTGTTTCCAAATGTTTACTTATAATCTTCTTGGCACAAGTGACTCCTCCACATTAAAATTTTTCTCCCAACTTCTCTATTGCCAGAGGTACCAGAAGAAACTTTTACTCATGTACCAGGAATGATTCTCTGAATTTCTTTTATTTTTTTCTTCATGGCTGCCATCTTATTCATTGCTAAATATGTCCTTACATTCTTCTCCCAAACTTCACCCAAATCTGTCTTTTTATTCCCATTTCTATTATCAACTTAACTCAGATTCTCAATTATTCCTCGAATTGCTGATTTTAGTAGAATACCTATATATGGCCCTTTCTCCATAGCTTTCCCCTACAATCCATCATTCACATTAAGCTAGTTCTAATCACATCATTTCCTCAATTAAATCGTTTAGTAATTGCTCTTTATGTGTGTCCTACACCTGTTCTGCATGCAAGTCCGTCTTTTCTTTAACTCTGGCACTCATTTGTCAGAAATTTCTCCTTAACTTTCTGACATACACTCAGTCCTCAATCTAAATAGGCCACTGGCCAATCCCCAAACAAACCCCAATATTCCTGCTCTGTCTTTACTTTTGGTGTTCCTTCTTCACAAATACCCCTTTTCCCTCCAACTGTTGAAATTTTCCTTCTAGGAACACCCTAACAACTATCTCTCTCATTCATTCACTCACTCTAGAGATTAAAGAGATATGTATTGAGTTCCAACTATGTAGCAGTCAGGCACAACACGAGATGCTGGAGATATGATGGTGACCAAGACAGATAGGGTGCCTACCCACAGGGCATTCCATTGAGGAAGATGGACAGGGAAGAATGAGACCTTCACTGTGTTGTGCAAAGGGAGGGAGAGTAGTGTGTAGGGAATTTAGAAAGTTAGACAGGGACAAGATTGTGGTCAGGAATTTGAATTTTTGTTTTCCTAGGTACAACAGGAAGTCACTGAAGGCTTCTCAACTAGGGTAAAACACACTTTATTTTGAAAACGTTGCCATAGCTGATATTTAGGAATAACTTGTAGAGGGGAGTAAAAGTGGAGGAGAGGACACTGGTGAGGAGGCTATGGCAGGAGTCCAGGGTAGGGATGATGATGGTTTCACTAGGTGACAGGTGGGAGTGCAGAAATGTAATGGATTTGAGATGTATTTTGGGGCAGAGCTGACTGGATCTGGTAACAGACTCGATGAAGGAATTATGATGAAGAAAGGAATTAAGTTTTTGTTCTGAGCAATTAGATGGCAGTGTTGTTTGCTGTGATGGGAAAGGCTGAAGAAGAAATAGGAGGCTAGGAGAAAATTAGGGGCTTAAGTTTTGACACATTAAAAATTGTACATGAATATGTATAGCAGCATTATTTATAACCAAAATTTGGAAACAGCCTAAATGTCTGTCAACTGATGACTAGGTCAGCAAAATGTGGTATTCATATAGTGGAATGCTATCTGGAAATAAAAAACAGAATGAAATACTGATACCTGCTACAGCATGGATGAACATTGCAAATATTGGGTTAAGAGAAGAAAGCCAGACATAAAAGGCCACATAAAATAAGATTTCATTTATGTGAAATGTCCAGAATAGGAAACCCATAGAGAAAGAACTTAGTTTAGTGGTTGGAAATTAGGAGTGACTTTTAGTGATTATGTGATTTCTTTTTGGGGCGATGAAAATGTTCTCAAATTGGATAATGGTGATGATTGCACACAATTCCATACACATACTAAAACACACTGAATTGTACTTTTGGGTGAATTTTTATATGTGAATTATTAATATATCTCAATAAAAGTATTATTAAAAAAATAGTATGGCATGCTGTTTTGGTCTGGCTTCTCCAGAAAGCAGTTTCAGGTGAAGGGCTCATGTATAACGTCTTTGTTAGGGATCAGGAGTGAGGGGCCGAGAAGGGACATAAGGAGGTGGAGAGCTCATGTGAAGATGCCTCATTGAGTTGACCACCACTAAGTACAACTACGTGCTTGATTCCATGGGACTACTCCCCAAGAACATGTCTAATCCTCTCAGGACGGTCTAAGAAAAATCCATCCACGGAGAAAAGGAGAGAATACATCCAGACATCCATCTCTCTTTGGTCAAAGGTCTGCCCCACAGGGCATTAACTTCCCCATACTTCCGGATTTTACGAGCATGGGCACCGAACAGGCTCCCCAGTGTCTTTTCTAGATGTTAAAGGTGAAGTACTTGGGTAGGAGGTGAAGGATGTGTGGTGAGGAACTGAGACAAGCCACCATCATTTTGTACCTGTTGAGGTGGGTTAGAACCTACAAGAGGATTCCTCTAGGGGCAGCTGCGTAAGAGGCAGGAGATGCTGAGAGGCTATGAAATGACATAAAATCCATGCCTGATAAAGATGCCCATTAAGTATCCAAGTGAACATGTCAAGTAGACTCCTTCTTCTTCATTTTTCCTTATAAATACTATTGTGTTGGTTCATTTTCTCTTTTCTCTAAAGAGAATATACACATTCAACTAAGTCGAATAAAATTTGACATTAGAACTAATCTCTTTTTCTCCCCAAATCAAATGGCATTGAGGGGCTTCCTTTGTAAAACTAATATTTATAGCAACTATTTCCTCAATTAGATTATATAGTGACAAGAAGGATATGAAGGAAAGAATAGAAAGAAAAAATTAAAATTATCTGCTAATATAGAACTAGATGCAAATAGTGAATGAATTGCACAAAGAACCTACAGAAACTTATATAAAATTGTTCAGTATCAGAATTATCAGAACTATTTCAAATTATATTATATAAAGTCCTAAAAACTTTTTATTTCTGTTTTCATCTTATTATCTAATATTTTGGAATATGTGTTAAAATCTGTTAAAATTATTTTGGTCCATGTGAGGAACATAAACTCTCTGTGGAAGTCATTGATGTTCTGTGACTTTTTGGGTTTTCTCCCTCCAGGCATGTGGTAGGATTGCTCTTCACATCCCGTGAAGTTAGATGTGCAGTGAAACTTGCCTTAGGAAATGAGAAGAGCCTGGAAGTGGTCCATGACATTTAGTGAGAGTCTTTGAGAGTGAGCGTGTGATTTGTCACATTCTCTTCCCCTGTCTGCGATATTTCAGGTAATCAATGCCCTGTCAGTTTAAGTCTTTGAATGAGAATTATTGCATTCAAGTCTCCCCCCAGTCCAAGAGGAATGTGGTGTGTAAACATGAAATAAATCTCTGATCTTGCAAAACACAGAGATTTGGGGTTGTCTGTTACAGCGGCAAAAACTAGCCTTTCCTGACCGATATGTTCTTTAAGAAAATAACTCAGTGAATTGTACATCCGAGGCACTTTATAAGCTGAAGCCCTTTAAAGTATTAACAATCTATCAAAGGTATTATAGTAAAGTAATTATGAGCATGGATTTGGGGGTAGATGGTGTGGGTTTGAAGCTTGATTCTGCTATTAACCATGTGATCTTGGCAAATTACCTAAACTCTCTGGGCTCAGTTTCCTTATAAAAAAATCATAATACTCACATTATAAGATCATTATAAAAATTAAATGAATTAACATTTGTCAAGTGTTTGAAATAGTACAAAATCTTTGTACTTTAAATCTTTTTACTATATATATGTAAAAAATATAATTAAATAGTAGGTGTAAATTGTTTAGAAGAGAGCCTTGCACAGAGTAAGCCCTCTACGGATATTTTTAAAATAGATATAATTATTGGATAGCCATCAAATACTTGGCTGATCATTTTCTCCAGAAAAGTCTAATAGGAGATAGGAAAATTTTTAAAATGCAAGGAGAAAATATAATTTTCTCTTCTGATCTTGGGTAACAAAACCCATAGGCCACTTAGGTGGGTTTTACCTCTGGGAATATGTCTGGACACAATGCTGTGACTTTCCTTTTCTAATCAGATGTGTCCTAAGACAAGAAGCAGAGAGCCCAGGGAAATGGAAAAATGACAAACTAAGGCTTTTTCTTTAATTATCTCTGTCATCCAGAGTACAAGGAAATAGGTCACCTGTGACTGAAGCTGAATACTCCTGCCAATCAGAGATAAGCAGCTCACGGCAATTTCACACAGCCAAGCAAAGACAATTTTCTTGAAATCTCATGAAATAATGGTCCTGAAATTTATCAGGATGAGTTATTCATGAGAATCATCTGACGTACTCATTAAAAATATAGATTCCCAGAATCTCGTGATGGTGGTGGGAGAGGAGAGCTCCTGGAATTCTGAATTTCAAACAAGTTTTCTGGAGATTCCTCTGCCTGCTTAGAGTTGAGGACCTCAAATCTAGTCCTGCATGTAGTTCGGACTGAGTAACTGACATACCACTGCCACCTGGTGGCAGCATATCCAAATTACAGGTTTCAATGTTGCATGGCAGAATCAGCACATTTCAATTTTTCAAGTAGCCAGTCTATAGTCACATTTAATTCTTAGTCACCTTTGCCCTCTCCTACTCATAAACATTTTTTTCAGAGTTTTCCAGATTATCTGATGTGTAGTTTATATCATTTGCACCCTTGAGGACACAGTTATTTACCATTTTAATTCATTCAAACTGAATTTGAAAAATAGACCTTATTTTTTAATTCTCTCTAAATATAAACTCTCATGACATGTTAATTAATTTGTAGAATAGAAAACCATATACACTTATAAAATGTTCTGCAGGCAGCTCTTCTGTCAGAATCTGAGAGAGGCAGAATCTTAACAAAGAGAGAGATGTTCTGATGAAAACAATTAGTTTTGCCTATATTGTCCATTAAGGGGAGGATAAACAAAAGAAATCGTTTTCAGGAAGTTTTTTCATTCTACTTCCAAGTAATACCGAATCTTATTCACATATAAAAAAATATCATCTGTTAAACATTTGAATTGGAATAGACATAGCTTTGCTGAGCTCAAATTCTTCCTGGTTTACCTTCATTATGAGACATAGTCATATAGGGCAGAGTGGATGCAGAAGGGAGGGCTAAATACTTAAATATAACTGGTATTTCATGATGGATCATGGCATTCAGGTGTGTTTTACTAGGTCAGTAAGAACCAAACATGGTATAACATGACTTTGAAATTGGGCGTCGTTCCACTTAGTGCCAGTGTAGCAAACCCATAGCAAGACAATTTGGCGATGTTCAAGATGATTTACAACTAAAGATTGTATGTTCTCCATGAAAAGTAAAATATATGTTAACAAAGAGGATGCTCATAAATAAAATAGATGAAAATTACTAGTAGGTTATCCCCAGCCAACTTATTGTTTGATGACATGGCAGCCTGTGTAAAAAGATGGCTTTGGATGGATTTATGTAGTAATGCTTTTTAAAATTAAAAGAAATTATTGAGGCGAAATATATATAACATAAAATGAGCCGTTTTAAAGTGAGCAATTCAGTGGTGTTCAGTACATTCAAAATGTATCATAACCAACACTTCTATCTAGTTCCAAATGATTTTCTTCACCCCTAAAGGAAACTCTGTACCCATTAATTAGTTAGTATACCATTGTTTATAAATGGCATACGGAGTGACTTTCGAGAGGCCATAGAATTTCAGTTTAATGTTTTAAATTGATGTCCAAAAGACCTCAATATATGGCTTTGTCTTGACTTGAAGTGTTTACATACTTGTCAAAGCTTTTTTTGTCTAGCTAGATCAGTTGGGAGGAATTTATAAACAGAGGATTTAAAGAGTTTCAAATGATGCAATCAGCACAGTAGTTAAACTATGGGACAGTGATGAAAAAAACTCAACTGCGTGTCATGTGTGGTCGTTAGCTTTGAAGATGGGACCCAGAAAAGCCAACAAAAATGTGGGCAATGAGTCTGTGGGTTCCTTTATAAGCGTTTTACTAGAAAATAATGAGATTACTTATGCAAATCTGTGGGAAGATGTTTAGACAGGCATGTTTTGCCCACCAGCTCGGGGTATAAAAAGCCCTGTGCAAGAGGAGAACTTCATTCACACTCGGGTACTTTGTTCTTTACAATCTATCCAAATCCTTCTCTACTCCTGCCACCATGACTCGTTACTTCTGCTGTGGAAGCTACTTCCCAGGCTATCCGTCCTATGGAACCAACTTCCACAGGACCTTCAGAGCCACCCCCCTGAACTGTGTTGTGCCTCTGGGCTCTCCCCTGAACTATGGTTTTGGATGCAATGGCTATGGCTCCCTGGGCTTCAGCTTTGGTGGTAGCAACTTCAATGACACGTGTGGTTGCTATGGTGGTAGCTTTTACAGGCCATGGGGCTCTGGCTCTGGCTTCGGCTACAGCACCTACTGATGGATCGATGGCTCCAGCGACTACAGGACTCCCAATCAGTTCTCTGTGCACACAACGACCTGAAGAGCAATGACTGTCTTCCTGCCTCCCAATGTGCTTGGGCGATATGTCTTCCATCTTCTTGCTGACTTCTTGCTGTGGTCCTTGTCTTCCATGATTCTGGGCAAGTCACCCTGGACCAAAATGCTGAACTGATGATAGCCATCTACAGCCAAAGGAAGCAAGATATATATATTTTTCATCCCTGAATTTTAGCAGTGAAGCAAGTTGTTTGCCTCCCAAGGTTGCTCTGCTCATGTGTTATTAACTTCTACACATCATCAATGTATCACAAATTGGGCATGGGGAGGAAGGGGTTTTACTGGTAGTCTCCTAATAAATTTATTTCATTCAGCATCAGTACTCTTGTTCTGGTTATTTATTTTACTGTGCTTTTATGCTCTTGAATTCATCAACTGGTTTCAACCTGTATTGGTTGACTTTAACCAAATTTTATTCTGATTTCAGCCTGCACAACCAGGATAGGGTAATGCCCAAACATTTTTATTTTTATATTTAAATTTTTTTTTTACTTTTTATTTTGATTTCAGGATATTATTATTATTTTTTTATTTCAGCATATTATGGGGGTACAAATATTTAGGTTACGTGTGCTGTCTTTCTCCCCATTCTCCCCCGGAGTCAGAGCTCCAAGCGTGTCCATCCCCCAGATGGTGAGCGTCACACTCATTACGTATGTATATACCCTCCTCCCCCCTCCCATCTGCCTGACGGCCAATAAATGTTATTCCTATATGTCCACTTAGGTGTTGATCAGTTAATACCAATTTGCTGGTGAGTATATGTGGTGCTTATTTTTCTATTCTTGGGATACTTCACTTAGTAGAATGGGTTCCAGCTCTATCCAGGAAAATACAAGAGGTGCTATATCACCATTTTTTCCTATAGCTGAATAGTATTCCATGGTATACATATACCACATTTTATTAATCCACTCCTGTATTGAGGGGCACTTGGGTTGTTGCCACATCTTTGCAACTGTGAATTGTGCTGCTATAAACATTTGAGTGCAGGTGTCTTTTTTATAGAATGTGTTTTGTTCTTTTGGGTAGATGCCCGGTAGTGGGATTGCTGGGTCAAATGGTGGATCTACTTGTATCACTTTAATTTATCTCCATATTACTTTCCACAGAGGTTGAACTAGTTTGCAGTCCCACCAGCAGTGTAAGAGTGTTCCTATCTCTCTGCATTCACGCCAACATTTATTGTTTTGGGACTTTTTAATAAAGGCCATTCTTACTGGAGATAAGTGATATCTCATTGTGGTTTTGATTTGCATTTCCCTGATGATTAGAGATGTTGAGCATTTTTTCATGTTTTTTGGCCATTGTTCTATCTTCTTTTGGAAAGTTTCTGTTCATGTCCTTTGCCCACTTTTTGATAGGGTTGTTTGATTTTTTTCTTGCTGATTTCCCTGAGTTTTAAATAGATTCTAGTTATCAGCCCTTTATCAGATGTGTAGCTTGTGTATTTCAGGATATTATGAGGGTACAAACATTTTGGTTACATTTTATGTCTTTTCCTCAACGAAGCAAGGATTAGAGGCATGCCCTTCCCCTCTACAATGCTCACCGCATCCCTTAGTTGTGAGTTTACCCCTGCAATCCCCCATCCCTGGAGAATACTACTACCATGTGAGTGCCATAGTGTTGATCAGTGAGTGCCAATTTGATGGCGAGTACATGTGGAGCCTATTCTTTCTTTCTTGTGATACTTCACTTAGGAGGATGGGCTCAAGCTCTAGCCAGGAAAATATAAGAGGTACTAGATCACCATCGTTCCTTATAATTAATATTCCATTGTATACATATACCAAATTTTAACAATCCACTCATGAATTGATGGGCACTTGAGTTGTTTCCACATCCTTGCAATAGAGAATTGTGCTGCCATAAATATTCGGGTGCAGATGTCTTTATTATAGAATGTCTTTTGCTCTTTTGGGTAGATGTCTAATAATGCTATTGCTGGATCAAATGATATTTCTATTTTTAGCTCTTTGAGGAATCTCCAAATTCTTTTCCACAGAGGTTGCACTAATTTGCAGTCCCATCAGCAGTGTAAGAGCGTTCCTGTCTCTCCCCATCCTTGCCAGCATTTGTTGTTTTGGGATTTTTTTGGTAGAGGCCAATCTCACTGGGGTTAGGTGATATCTCATTGTGGTTTTGATTTGCATTTCTCTAATGATTAGAGATGTTGAGCATTTTTTTATATGTTTGCTGGCCATCATTCTGTCTTCTTTTGAAAAGTTTCTGTTCATTTCCTTTGCCATTTATTGATGGGGTTG